>PVHY01011418.1:0-48055 GCA_004024945.1 Uropsilus gracilis
TTTCTTTCTTTCTTTCTTTCTTTCTTTCTTTCTTTCTTTCTTTCTTTCTTTCTTTCTTTCTTTCTTTCTTTCCTAGATCTCACTATATTCACCTGTGGAACTGCTCAGGTTCATGTTGCCCGTGGTACCACAAATTCAAGCAATCCCCAGCTTCCCAGGTAGCTGGGATTACAGGCACGCACCACCACACCCACCTATATTTTTTTGGAACTATGTCTCAATAGTGCCCCTGGCGGGACTCAAACCGTGATCCCTGGCCCCATCTGTGGCTTCCTAGGCTGCCACTTACAGGCATGTGCCAATATGCCCGGCCTAACTTTGGTTTCTTTCCATGTTGATTGTGTGAGATGCTGTACCAGGCCCAGGGATGCTCAGGGTGGTGCCACAGAGTATTTGAGCTGACAAGTGGAGTGCTATTTTAGTGGTAAAAAGTGCTAAACTCACCAGCATAAGCTTGCCCCTGTTTATAGCCGGGGTGGTAAAAAAGATTGTATGTGAGTTTAAATCATGCCATCACAAGCAAAGTTTTTATTAAACGTCTGTAGCAATAAATGAAAGTATATAAATCTGGAAAGAACTTGGGAGAGTGTCATCAGGAGAAATTTTCAAAGTTATTTTGGGTAATAATCATTTGTTGCTGCTTGCATTTGCGAACGTGTGCTATTTGAATACTACAGTTGTACTAAAATGTACTTGAGCACCATCATTTTTGCTTAACTTGCATGGGGAGAAGATTATAAATAGCAAGAATAAATTTCTTGAGCAGCTGCCCACTTAGAGTTGAGACCCTAAGGGAAGGAGTAGCTGTCTACACGTGGAATTTCAGGAGTTCTAAAAGAATCTCCACAATGGTTCCTCTATTTTAAGCTTGAAAGCACATGTGTATCTGAGTATGAGGGTACCTGAAAAAAAAAAAAACCAAAAAACAGCAAATGTTTCTGTGAAGGCTGCCCTCCAGCTGGAGAGCTCCACAAGCCAGAGTTTATTGCCCATCCCACTGGAAGTACAAGTCTGGAAGTGTCTGTGGATACAAATTGGAAAGGATTGAACTATATTTTTAGGAGCTTCAGCTGCTTAAAAGCCACCACCCAAATCCTTTTACATTTCTGGGCCTATCTCAGCATTCTGCATGCAGCACTCCATACACTCACGCAGAGAAGTACCCTGGGGCTTCAGGAGTCTCCTCACCTGTCTGTGTGTTGGGGGGTGTGGGTACCTTGAGTACCTGGTCCTTGCCAGAAGTTTAGGTGAGGCCAGCCCAGCTACTGCCTACAGCCAAGGGTGGGTCTTGCTCCCTGTTTCCCTTGCAGACTCCTGATCTTTCCTCTGAAAGCACTTCCTTGACAGGTATTGCACGCAGGTCCTTACTTCAGGCCTGCTTCTTGGGAAACAGAGTCAAACCATTTTTTAAGGCTTGTCTTGAAAACAGGTCTCCGCCTCCCAATCTCCCTTCGGTTTCAAAAACAGCTATTTCACATTCATCTTAGCTTTCTTTTGGTGTGTTCCTTTACAGCTCTGAATAGCATTGTTACAGTGCTACTTTCTGATTTTTCAATTTCAGGTATTTTTCTATTGATTCTTCTCAATGGAATATGAAGATTGACAAAAACACATACATAGAATTGTTCCAGTCTCCTAAATGGTTATGAAATAACAATACCAGGACTTATTGCAAAGTAGGCATTGTTTTAAGAATTTCACATATCTGAGTCATGTAGTGTTCCTCTGAATCCTAGGTTCAATTACTATCCGATTTTGCAGATAAGGAAATTGAGTCAGTGATGGCCCATCAACTGCTATTACATAGTAGATACAGATTTGAACTTGGGCCATTCTTAATCACCTCATTGTATGGCTGGGACTATGCCATAATTTTAGTTAGACAGTCTTCAGTACTTAAATTGAGTATGATGATCAGGTGAAAGCATGATCAAGTATGCTGAAGCACAGTAACTAATATAGCGTAGGGGTCTAGAAAAACAACTGTCTAGAAAAATAGCCTGTGACTTACTGATTCCATAAGTCACAGCCTAGTTTCTCCTTGATTCTTCCTCATTCTATTTTCTGTCAGGTCAGATCATGTACTACCATCACCGATAACCCACCCGAACACTAGTACATGTAAAATGTAGCTAAACCTTTAACTCCGTTAGGGGTACTCACTTTTGGATATGAATCTGCTGAGTCAGTATCAATATTAAACCTGCTTCTTCCAGCCCTGGTGTCCTCGTTCCCTGATTGCCTGGGCTGGGAATGAGTCTTGTTCCCTGATTACCAGCTTCCATTATTGGAGCAACGTCCAGGTATGATTCCTGTTTCCTCATTGCCATGGCTGGCTACAGTTCTCATTTCCCTGACTGCCTGCTTTCAAGATAATTATCTCAATGCTGTTAAAAGCTGACCCATGTGGTAAACTGATTTCTTGTAAAAACTTTTTTTTATAGCATTTTGTCTAGTTTTTTATTTCCCTAGTCTTTTGTGTCTTATGTACTTTTCACTAACTCAGCCTAAACTGCCATCAGTTGTCCCATAGCCATGCAATATACTCAGACATCTGGTGTCCATTGATGTCAGTGTGAAGAGGTGTGGAGTTCAGAGAACAGGGTCCTTGGGTTCACACTGGGGAAAGTTTCACCAGTATGAACTCTCCTTTTGTTAAGGGAGATGTGGTGAAGTTGGGGGACTGGGGCCCCCAGTACTGGTGGTGCTGCATTGGAATAGCAGCTATCTGTTCATTGCTGGGTGCAGACTTGGAAAAGGGAAGCCAAGCCTCCTCATGATAGGATTAGTACCAGGAGATTAGGGAGGAGACTGGGATAAAACACATGGAGAGAAGAGAGAAGAGAACAGAGAAAGAGCAAAGAAGCTGGAGTTAGCTTCCAGGTGCAGGAGCAGGCAGGGTGTAGGCCTCAGGCTGGGCTGGGGCTGAGGAGCATGGGGAAGCATGTTGGAGAAACTTGTGACTTGTATAATTTGGTACTTGAGAACTTGGGTTTAGCTTTGAAACTGTGGAGCTTGAAAATTGTCTGGAGACCTGAATAGGTTTGCTGTGTTGCTGTTTTCATTGTGGGACATCTGGAGTGGTTGTTACTGCTATATCAAGTGAGTACTGCTGGTTTCCAGGTCACTTCAGAATTGGAGCTGAAAGAATGCTGGAGCTGTGCCTTTTGTAGAAGAATTGAAGATACCACCCTGGTTTTCTCGTTGGATTTGAATCTTCCACTTTGGAAGAAGGAGCAACATCGCCATCTTGACTTCTTCTGTCTTAGAGTGAGTGGAGCTGTGTCTTTGAAGGAGTGGTGGCACCATACTGGCTCCTTCATCTGGCTTGATGTGGGGTAGCTGACATTTTGTGGATGCACATGGCTGCTGCAGCCATGTGCAGTTTTCGTACTAGATACAGGTAAGATAATGAAAGGAGGTCCATTGTATGCTTCAGTGACTTGTTTATTTTGTCTTTTAATGAGTAAATCTGTTTTTGCCCCCCTTTAAGGTTTATGTGGTCTTGCTACTGCTTGGATGGGCTGGGAAGAACCTGATGTGTGACTGGTTTTAAAGGGCCAGCTGCTCCCCTTTGTAAGTTTGGTTAAGCACCCCATTTTGCCTGTTTTGTTACACAATTTCACTTTCAGCAGCACCAGGGGAGTTTCTCCATGAGACAGAGGTCTTAGTTATATCCAAAGGGGGCAGGTTTCCTATAAAAGGCAAAAGAGTAAAGGAAACTTGTGAAGACACAAGTGAGCAGAGGAGCTGCCCCTGAAGAGGACAGGTTTGTTAAGAGAGGCTGCGTAGTCACAGGCTGACAGTCTTGGGAGAAGAGCTGCTGCAAGGGCACTAGGTGAATGAGAAGAAACACCAGTATAGGCACATCACAGTGGGAAGGAGGGTTTCCCTCGCTGACCAGTGAGCATTGCCCTGATATATTATTAGTTCTTGGATGGGCTTGCTTTTTGGTGAATTGTTAACTTTTGTTGAGTTAATTACTTCTATGGCATGTCTAGTTGATTTGTAAAGGCCAGGGAGTCTCTACAATGGCCCTGCTCTTCCATATCCCCACCTTTGGTCTGCACCTTCTTATAGATCTTCATCCTTTCTATAACAATCTAAAAGCACTTGGCACCTAAGGACTTTTCATTTCTATAGCTGGTTTAACAACTCTGTTAATCACTTCTACCCCCACCTACAACTTTTGGCCTCCTGTGATGCCTCCTTTCCAAATTTTCTACCCCTAACTTCTATCACTATCATTTTTGCCCCGTGGGAGAAATTTCCCCTAGAGCACTTCTGACCTGTTCCGCTCTGAACTGGTTCTCAGGATCTGCTATGGCATCATCGTCCTGCATCTATTTTCAGCCTGGATTCCTTCTCATCCAGGAAGCCTTCTCTTCATCACCCATGTGGTTCCCTTCACCCCTCTCCCAAGAGTGCTTGCTATGTCCCCCTACACACCCCATCATGTGTAAGTGCCCAGTAAACTCCCCTTGTGTTGGCTGCCGGTTATTTGGTCATCCCGAACTGTTCAGATGCATGCACATGTACACATCAAGGTGCCAACCACTACTTAGACTTCAAATCTGTTCTAGTCCTACCCTTCCCTCTTCTAGAGGAAAATGATCAGTGCTCCAATCGGGGTGGGGGGGGAGGCTAGAAGTGAATTCTTCTCACTCCACCCCACTTTGTTGTTGTGTGGACTTCAGCTAATTATTCAGCAAACCTCAGTTTCCTCACCTGAAAAATAAGAACAATAACACTACAGAGCAGTCACGATGAGTAGATGAGATACTACCTGTAGAGGATTCAGTTCAGGCTTCCTGTGAGAAATGGTGGCTTGAGTTAGTGAGCACTCACTGTTTTCTCCTGAAGCCCGAAGAGAGTGACAGAAAAGATATCTTTCCAAAAAAGCATAGCATTCTAGAAGGTCAAGAGACAAGATTGTAGCAACCAAATTTGGGGCACTGGAAAACAAGAATGCCGAAGGTAATGGAGTCAGTAGTTGGGCAGTGAAGGGGCCAGGGAAGGGAGTTCACCAAGTTAACAGGGGAGTGCAGAAAGCATGCCAGCAGTCCCATGCAGAGAAACCATTTAGAGGATCTTAGACTGGTAGGAAAAGAAAACATTTTGAAGAGAATGAGATACGTTGAGAGACTTTCTGGAAAAGAATTGATGTGAGTCCTTCTACCTAGAAACAGAAGTGAAGGAAGAGAAATACTGCTCACAGTCTCACCTGAAAGCCAGTGTGAAACAACACAGACTGGGAATTTGAGAAGGGGATCCTCTTCATGTAGTAGCCAAAGGAATTAAGACATACATTGTAAATTATAGCAGATTGGCCCACATTCCAGAGTGGGGAGAGTTTCAGGTAGTGAATCTCCATTTGGAACCTCCATTTGGAAACTCCATTTGCACCACGGAATCTACATGGATGCAGGAGGGTGTTTTCAACACAGCCCTGACTTAGGCTGTCTACACCACACAGATGAAACCAGTCTAGGATTTCCAAGCACCGCTAAGCAACGAACACAACAGGCCCAAGTCCTGATGGGTGCAGCTCCAGGCGCAGCTCCAGGTGCTGCTTTAGCCACATGCAGAAAGATGGCCAGGCGCTGGTGTTTGAGGGAAACAGGAGCAAGAGGGCTTCATTCACCAGGAAGGGGAGGCTGCAGTGCCCCCTTTGAACTGATGGCCCAGTTTATCTATACCATTGCCCAGGACTCATACTGCTTCACAAAGGAGAATTTGCTGTGAAAAATCAAGATTCTGCTGAGAAGAAGCCATACAGAGCCATCTTGTGGTGGAAAAGAGACACGGATTTCAAGCTAAAACTTTTATTGGGTTTTGTATGACATCACAGGGTATAAATGTGTCTGAATACTATTGTGTTCCTGAATCCTCCCATACGGTTGGGTAGCATTTTAAAGTGATCGGCAAATGTTTACAGCAATCTATGCTTGTCCCGTTAACACATTTACCACAGGTAATTAACTTAACTACCTGATAAAAATGTAATTGGCATGTTGTAATTCGAGCTATTGTCTGGAAAGACTTTGACTGACAGTTACTTATGTTGGCTCCGTGGTTATCTTTATGGGCACATAATCAAATCCAAATTTGAGCATCAGTTTGTAGTTTGATTAAAGTCAACAGTCAAATTGGATGATCATGATCCTAAAAGTTTTATTATTTGCCTCAATTATGTGGTTTAGGATTTTCATGTTGTTAGAAAATAATAAGAAATGAGTCAGGTTGTTCTCTGATGCTACCAAACACTGTGTGGCCACACTCCCTACATCAAGGATACATCATTCGTCAGTGATGACACAAGACACGGAGCATCAATTTGCATGCTCCAAGGCTTCCTTTTCCTCTCCTGGAAGCATCAGTCATTTCTTGGAGCCATTTATCATGTTGTAAACAGCAGCCACACAAGTCTAGCCACCAGGTTGGGGACAGGCTGCCAGAGGGAGGACCACAAAGCAACTGCTCCTGAACTTGGACTGTCTGCTCTCAAGCACCAGTGTTACAACATCCATATCCAGAGCGACGGACAAGGAAAGAGCTTTGTCAGTTTGCCCTGTAACTGGTGAAGCATGTGTGCAGACCTCAGTCTTCAGAGAAGCAAGCTGCCCCCTCACTCAAGCTCAGGAGCCCTTCCATCTGAGCACCTTTCACAAGAAGCTGTTCTTAATGTGAAGTCTGAGAAAGCTTTTCTCATTCTGCCTAGAGAGTGATCAGGAGCTTCCAGCTGCTCCCACTAGTTTGGGCAACTTCTCAGCAGCCTGCCCAGCACTGGGAAGATGAGGCCTTCTGGACAATGTTCAGGGAAACCCAGTTTCAAGTTCTCAGTAGTGGGACTCTAAGTGCTTTATCATGGTGTAGAGGTTTCCAGGGAGGTCTTGCCCCAAGTCCAGGTTGTATGACAGTGATAAGTTGGGTTTGACCGTGTTCTTGGAATCAGCTAAGACAGAATTCAGGTTGGGAATTTTTTTTCCAGGTTGGATTTTTTAAGCAAGTTATTTTCACCAAGTACTTAGGGCAACCTAGAATATGTTCTTGTTCTTCCACCTCATCCAGTTCCCCACCCCTGTGCCATCCTGATCTTTGCCCAGCAGACAAAGAGGCGCCTGCCCAAACTCAGCCTTTGGCTCTCAAGGCCCTCTGAGCTGGCTGACTTCCTGCGAAGACAGGCAGGCCTTGCCCATGTGTTAGCTCCTGGCTCTGCTGATCTTACCTTGTTATCTCACTGTCTCCGGTGTGCTGTAGAACACCCACAACTCCCCACGGAGATGGTGAGTCGTGAGACAATGAGCAGTGAGTAGAGCAGAGAATAGGGCTGCTTTGTTGATTTAACAGATACTGAGAGCTTGCTATGTACCAGGCGCTGCTCTAAATGCCAGGAAGACAGTGATGAGCAAAATCAGCTGAAGTGTTGCTCTCTTGAGAGTTCTGTTCTGATGGGAAGTCAGAAATGAGCAAAGAAATACCTGGCATCTGACAGGTTGAATCTGGAGCACAGTGCAAGGTCACCGTCTAGAAGTCTGGGTGCCAGAGATAGAGGCAGAATCAGTCTTTGAGGCTGAAAGTCCATCAGACACCCCCGATTTCAGTTTTACCTTTCTCAATGCATCAGTGTACACACATTAGCTGGTGTGCAAGTGAATATAGACTCTGGAAGTGCAACAACTCACCTCTTACATACCAAGTCTTCTTTTAGGGGGGTCTCACAAAGCATGCAGCATTTGTCTCATTGGGGTCTGAAGGCAGAGTAGGTGCTGGCATACCAGTTACCTGGGGAGGCCTTGCAGCGCTCACCTCCAATGATGGCCCAGGGGCAGGAGGAAATCAAGGAAGCCTTTTACACTGCAGGTTTCAAATTGCCCTTAGCAAATACAGTTCCCTTTAAAGAGCAAACAGAATCACCCAGTCAACTATGGGGCGAGAAAGAAGGAACTTTACCTATCATTAATGTTTTACTACCTTTCTCAAAAAGTGTGACCTTTAACCCCCAAATCAACTCTAAACCAGACAGAGAAGTCCGGCTGCAAGGCCAGTTCCGGGTGCCAGGCCCGCCACTGGGCCAATGCTGCTTCGATCTAGAGAAACAAATAAACAGTAAGATAAGCTCTTGGAAGCACACAGCAAAGCAGACCCAGAACTTCCTGAGCACAAATAACCAGCCTCTTGGCCCTCGTGGGATGACAGAGAGCGGTCTGCCCACGTATCCTCAGGGTCTGGGATGGAGCCCTTCCGTGCGCCTGGAGAAGAGAGCAGTCCAGTGCTACCTTCAGAAGCTGTGACTGACGTGACCTCTGCTCTGCCAGCTAACTGATGACTTAAAGGATTTGATGCTTTCACAAAGATGCCATGCTTCTGTCAGTAACTGCCCACAAGACCTTATTTAGCATGAGGATGCCAAAGTCTGAGTCAAATTTAGTGGCAACAGCATATACACGTGAGACACCATGGTGCTCTTAATTCCAGAGAGCCTGTGACAGGCGGCCTGACCTGGCTGCACCGCCTACCTGTGCCAGCAGGGAACAGTGCCACCATGCAGCCCCTGCTCTCTTTTCTCACATGTAAATGACAGTTCCAAACACATTCTTTTTTATAGATGACTAATGCCCAATTATTTGTGACCCAAGAAGTGAGTCATTAGGAGCTAGGATATTTATTATTCATGAACTAAAATTAGCATGAATTAGAATATCCTGGGACTACCACTTCTGTTCCCTGCCAGCAGTCTGGTTACAGACCCATACTCAGCTCTGTGGCAGGGGTAGCCAGGCTGGGAGTCTGCAGTTTGGAGGAGGATCACTGTTAATGCTGTCTTGACTTGGTCATGCTTTACAGCTGATTTTCTTGCTTTTCAGTTATAACTTCACTGTTGGTTTAGCTTCACCTATGTCAGTTTAGTTCGTGGGGGGTGGTTTGATCAGCCCTGTAGTATGTGGACATGATTTCAGCATCAACCCTAGTGACTCACATGTTAACACATCATATACAAAGAGCTAAATGTCAGCTGCTGCCCATGCCCCTCTTGTTAACTCCAAAATGTGGATGATTTGGCTGAATACATTTGAGGACCCCCTTTTTACCCCATATAGAAAATGGCTGGGGTGGGTAGGACATGAGGTTTTAGTTTGTCAGAGTAGGGTGCTTATTATGTTACGCAAGTCACTATCCCAGAAACCTGAAATTACACTATGCTCATGTATGCAGGATTATGCTAATACATATTTTGCAGATAATAATAAAGGGTAAAAATATGTGTGATATATTTAATATACAGGTTTACCATGAATTTTACTGATATAGATGTATGACACACCATTGACAAGCAAAAAATAGTTACCATCCTCTATATTATAAATTCCACATCAGTTCTCCAGAATCTTTCAGTTCATGTTTGTTAAATTCTTATATCCATGGCCAAACTAAATTGCAATTGATGAATAAATGTTAGTTGCAACATAAGTCTTAGCTGACCTTCTTGCTCAAGTGTAAAAGATTTTCCTTTTTTCAGCTAGTCACAATGTAATAACTATACTCATGATACACTATTAAGTTTTATCTTCATTATTAACATTTTCCCATCACTTTCTTAACATTTTTTCCATCACTTTCTTAAGTCTGGACTATGAAAAAAGCACTATGCCAACTTCCTATTTGTAACATTTTGCTGATTTCTGCAGAGTAAACACTCTCACTGTGGTGGATTTACTGGTAAGTCACTAAGCACTGGATTGGGAAGAGACGCTTAGAAATACACTTTATATTCTGTATTTCTGTAGAAATATTACATAGTATATAGTACTTCTCCTGGGCTGCTACCCAAATAACCTCAAGAACACAGATAACAATAAAATGCAGTAAAAAACCAAGCTAGGAAGTAATGATCTTTCAGTATTGTCATCTTCATTTTGTATATTACTTAGTTATTGATAATGGCTATGATTAATAGCTGACTTAGGAGATTCCAAAGATATTTTCAGGTTTAAACACCATCCTCACACACCACTGAGTGCATGGCATTGATGACAGTTCTAATTTTAAAAAGTTTCATTTTTTCCTAGATCCAGTGGTTGTGATTCTCTTTTCAACTTCCCTACATTTTAAATTTGGTCAGCATGCAAACCTGGGCTCACCCCCTTCAGCATCACCCCCCACCTTTGTCATAATCACTGCCTAGGCCGCCACCTGTTTGGGGTCAGAGCTGCGGTCACAGGAGCTGAGCTGTGCAGGTCCACACGTGTGGCCCTGCCGGAAGCACGCCCTCGCCATAAAGAGGAAGTGCTAGAAGCAGTTTGAGAATCAGGAAGAGAGTGTCAGCCAGTGACTAAAAGCCTCGGGAAGCCGTAAAAACCTGACTGGGCTACATCTTGAGAAACGAGGTGTTGGCTTTAAGCCCCTTTAATTTCTCTTCCTTAAAAACTTAACTGAAAACTTTAATTACAAGTACATCCTAAAACTTATATTCCAGTATCAAAAGACATGTTCAAGGATACATACTCATGATTTACACATTTTGTAATGCTTTATCATGTTACTAAAAATCCTTTTTACCTTGTATGAATGATTGCATTAGCCCGTTGACTGACCAAGGGTGGAAGTTGTTGAGTTTTAATTTTCACAGACTCAAATTCCTAAGAATAACAGGTTTTAATGTTTTTTGAAAAGAATCCATTTAAAAATTTAAAAACCACTTTCTCCATCACCTACTCCCATTTTTGCTGTTGAGGTGAGGTGGGCTCCTGCAGTTCAGAGGCCCCAGAGGCCTTCTCTCTGGGATTATTCAGCCCACCTGCCGCTTGGGAGAACGCTTTTTTTTTTGAGATTAGGTCTCTCTCTGTTGCCCAGGGAACCATAGGCTCACATTGCCGGGAGTACCACAGACTCAAGCGATCCCCAACCTCAGCTTCCCAAGTAGCTGGGATTACAGGCGTGTGCCACCATGTCCAGTTATTTTTTGAGACTAGGTCTTGCTAAATTGCCCCAGGCGAGTCTCGAACCGCTGACTCAAGTGATTCCTAGTCTCGGCCTCGCTTTGTAGACAGCAATTAAAGGCATGTGCCACCATGCCCAGCCTTGTTTGGGAGAATGTTTTTTAAAACAAAGACAGTGTTAACTTGGAAGCTATCTTTGGGTTTTGAATGCAAAAATCCAATGCAGGGAAAAATTATTTACATATGCCATCTTGCATTTATAGTAGACATTAAATAATGGGTTGAATAAGAAAAATAACAAGATCAGTTCTTGTTTCAAGTAACTTGGAAAAGATAGGCAGACTCCTCCCCCCCACCCTTTTTTTCCCCTAAAATCAGGGAATATGCAGTTTGAGATTCAACAATCTGGTTTCCAAGAAGGACTGAAGAATCAAGAATGCACACAGCCCTAAGCTATAACAGAACTGTCACCTACAGCTTGAATAACTTTAAGAGCTTTTATATACATTCAAATGAACTCTTTTCTATGTGTCCAGAGGGTTTAATGACATAGGTGCTTTAATGAGAAGGTTTTTTTTTGTTTTGTTTTGTTTTGTTTTGTTTTGTTTTTTGAGACTGGGTCTAGCTATTTTTGCCCATGGAACTGCAGGCTCACGTTTCCAGGGGTACCGCAGACTCAAGCAATCCCCAGCCTCAGCTTCCCAGGTAGCTGGGATTACAGGCATGCACCACCATGCCCAGCTATTTTTGGGGACTAGGTCTCACTGTGTTGCCCCAAGCGGGACTCGAACCACGATCCCTAGCCCTAGCCGCTTCATAGGTTGAAGCTTACAGGCACGCGCCACCGTGCCTGGCAAATGTCTTTTATGACAAATGTGTTTTAGTTTTTGAAGAGCAGGCATTTCTTAGACCTAATTGATAAGGTTTAAATATTCCTTTCTTTCTAGCAAAGCTAGCTTTCAACTCATCTATTAGTGACCAAGATGCAGTGAGTGATGATCTGAGGCACCTGGCTTTATATTTTCCCACAGGGGTTCACCATACCATCTAGGGTTTGTTCCCTTTACCTCTATCTCCACATTTATCTATTTTATATGTATCCTAGCACAGCAATCCTTTCTTCAAGCACCCCAAAGTCCAAATTCTCTGCTAAGACTGGTGGGCAAGGAGATGGAGAGTTGAGGCTGGACCTTCTTCCAGGAAGATAGAACTGAGTAAAACACTCTATTAGCAATATCTTGGGTAGACTAGCTTCAATCCCAGAAAATCATTCATTCAAGAAGATGTTACTGACTGGCTAATGCTAACCCAAAGCAAAAAGCAATTCTCTGAATATATGCCTAAAACACACATAAATAATTGAAATCATTCGAATGAAATTCTTGTTGAAATATTCTTATCTCCATTTTGGCCAGATTTCATCTCTGAAGATGACTTATATGTATAGCATTTTATTATGTATATGTATAGAATATATTACATATGGCAACAACAATCAAAGTTAATTTAAAAAAACAAGGAAAAACTTTAATAGAAACTGGCATTTTCTATAACCTTTGCCAAATCCATAAATTTGGGGAGATGTTAGTTGATCCATCACCTGTAGAACCCAGAATTGAGAGCATCTCCTAGGATAATAGTCATATGTTCAGCTAGAGTTGTCATCTTGGTCACTTGACTCCTCACTATTTTCAAAAAAGAATAACTAGGTAAACTTAGGGACCAGCAAACACACACACACACACACACACACACACACACAGAATTTTGATGAATAAACATGTTTGGTGTTGATAGTAACCATGCTTGGTTTGCATATTTGGCTCAGTGTACAAACACCAATGGGAATGGGTCAGCTGTGACCTGCTGGTCTAAAGTTATATAGTAACAGAGTATCATAGTATCAAGGAGTTGGTGGTATGTAGTAGAGGTCTCATCCTCACTCCTGTGCTTTTAAAGTTCAATCTCATATGTTTGACCTCTACCAAAAATATCTGTTTGAAAATATATTCCCAGTTTACAGATAAATAAAATATGGACGTTTTTAAATGACTGAACATCAGGGAACTGATTTGCCTCCAGTTACAGAATTCTGTGGCCCAGCAGAAATGAAAACCCGAGTTTCTAAGCTCTGAACCTGCAGAACCTTGGGGATATTCCCAAGGGGAGGATCTTCTGAGACCCTCCTAGGTGGGTAGAGTCTGAAAGGAAGGGAGCCCCTTTCCCTCACCCTTCTGTCACCGTCAGGATTTCCAGAAGAGTGATGTAATTTATGAGACAGACTTTTGGTGTTCCCTAGCTCCCTTATAATGGAAATTACAAAAGTTGTATTTTGCAGGGGGATAACACTGATCATTGTAAGTGAGATAAAGAGGTATTTAACCATTCTAACATTTGAGAATTACTTATAAAGGCTTGTGTATATTAGTTAATAATTAAGGATGATGAGGAAGAAAAACAGTTGGAAAGAAGCGGAACAGAGAGGAAGAAAGGCTTTGTCTCAACAGTGGGAAAGATCAGATAAGAAATTAAGAAACAAAATAGATATTATTAACTGGTTTTCAGTCATGAAATAGTATAATTCTTTTTTTTTTTTCGAGATTAGGTCTCACTGTGTTGTCCAGGGTAGTCCCAAACCCATGGGCTCAAGTGATTCCTAGCCTCTGCCTCCAGGTAGCTAGGATTACAGGCACACACCACCATGCCTGGCTATTTTTTTTGAGATTAGGTCTTGCTATGTTGCCTGGGGTAGTCTCGAATCTACAGACTCAAATGATTCCCAGTCTCAGCCTCCCAAATAGCTGGGATTACAAGTGCGTGCCACCGCACCTGGCAATAGTATAATTCTGATAATGCTTTTAACAAATATATTATTCTTTTATGACATTTTAATTTAGCTAACTTTCAAATATTTTTAATTGTGGCAAAATACAAATAATATAAAATTTACCATCCTAATCAGATGCATAATTCTGTGACAAGTATATTCAGATTGCTTGCAGTTATCATCACCATTGTTTCCAGAACCACTTTTATCTTGAAAACTCCATAGCTATTAAACAATAATTCATTATTCCCTTCTTCCTCCAGCCTTCAGAAACTACCTTTCAACTTTCTATTTCTATAAGTTTGATTATTTTAAATATCTCATCCATGTACAATCATTCAGTATTAATCTGTTTGTGATTGGCTTATTCCTCTCAGCATTATGTCTTTAGGTTCGTCCATGTTGTAGCATGAGTCAGAAGTCCTTTCCTATTTAAGGCTATTATTTCATTGTCTACACCACATGTTGTTTACTCTTACATCTGTTGATGGATACTTGGTTGCTTCTACCTTTTGCTTTTATGAATAATGCTGTTCTAACATGGGTGTCCAAAGACCTATTCACATCCTTGCTTTCAGCTCTTTGAGGTGCAAACACTCAAAAGTAGAATTGTTGGAGCACATGGTAATTCTATTTTTTAAAAAGTTAATTTGTAGTAAAAAGTCTGCCTAACAAAATATTTCCTCTTACTTTCTAAGTGTACAACTCAGTAGTATTATTCTAATTTTAATTTTTTGAGGAACAACTGTTGTTTCCCATAGTCTAACACATCTTAGTTAGATTAGTCTCTAGGAAATAAAGTAAGGCAAGTCAAGTTCTTGATTCAGCAGCTAGGTTTTTTTTGCTGAGTTGACACAGCAGAGCACTGTAACCCAGTGGTGGAGGACTGCTGTTCTAAGTGACAGGAAGTCAAATTCTGTAGTTGAAAATGCTATTAGTAGAATTTCAGGATGTCCTCATTTTTAGAAAGAGCTGTCTCAAAAGAAATACGAATACTCAACATGCCTTCAAGTGGGTTTCATGTTTTAAGTGAAAGATTTCATTAAAGTTCACCTGAAAACAAATCTTTATAAAGATATAAAAGTCACAAAACTTGTCTAACTGCACAAAGGACTATTAAGATCCAGAGGGGCAGCCGGGCATGGAGGCTTGTGCCTATAAGCTTCAGCCTATGAAGTGGCTGGGCCTCGGGATCGTGGTTCGAGTCCCTCTCCGCGCAACACAGCGAGACCTATTCCCAAAAAATATAGCTGGGCATGGTGGCGCAAGTCTGTAATCCCAGCTACCTGGGAAGCTTAGGCTGGGGATTGCTTGAGTCTGTGGTACCACGGGCAAAAATAGTGATACCTAGTCTCAAAAAAAAAAAAAATCCAGAGGGGAAAAGATAGTAATGATGATACAATTTGATGGCCATTTGTGGAGTGTCTTCTCATGTGAGTCACGGCACCAGGCACTACAGGTGATATGAAAACCTATCGGAAGCATTCTCCTTGCTGCCTTTGCCACATTCTCCCTACAGAGACAGGCCTCTAACTTCTAATTTAAGCAGAAAGAAACAAAAATGCTGGTTGGTGCCAGAGCAATGGTAGACAAGAGGACACTGCAGTGTCTTCCCAGCTCTAGGCTCTGTCATGTCACAGGAGCGTTTTCACCATCAAATTCGCAAACACTACCTAGTAGGGATATCCCCCTCCAAAAGCTGACTGTTAACATTTACAGATACGACTGAGTGCACCCAGAGAAGACCACAGCTGGACTGGAGGCATCAAGGGTTTCTCAGATGAGGCTCAGCCCTGGGCCTGATAGGCAGAGGAAAGGTTTCAGTCTGGGAAGCATTGCTCACTGGCTCTTGCTCTCTAATTCCATTTTTTTTCTCTCAGTCATCAACTGGTTTCTCAACCTCAAATTCTGAAGGAGATTACCTTAAGAGCACCCAACACTCAACTACATGTCCCTCTGAAATCAAGTCTGCAGTGTATACTAATGGCCACGTGCTCTGGGATCAGATCAAGTGAGTTAAGCCATGAGCAGACTCACTCAAAAGTGAGACTAACACAGCAAAAAGTTGATAAAAATGCAACCCTGTAAACTGCATCCTTCCCTGTTCAACTTAATCTAAATTTTCAAAATTAGTTAAATCAAACTTACCCTTCAAAAATGACCAGATTTACTGCTTTTCCCTAAAAGAAGTGGAGATCCACATTCTCCACTCACCTCTTCTTGCTATAATGTTGCAAATTGCCATAAAAATAATTACTGAACCATTAAATGTTTATGAAAGACATTTGTTGTCCAAAAAAGACACCATATGCTTTTTGTATGTACTTTCCCAGTGTTAAACAGAAATATGAAGAAGTCACTGTTATATCCAAGAAATGGGAAAGGAATGCGTGCTTATTATATATCCTCTGATAGAGGATTTCTAGCCAGCTGGAGTGTCTGGTGAGATTACCAAACTGTTCTCAGTAACTACCTATATTTGACTTTGGCACCTTTTTAAAAGTCAAAAGAGGCATTTTCAAGGAGCCATAAAAAGTCATTACATATGCAGAACAATTGAAGCTCCTCAGCATCTGGGGAAGGAAATGCATCTGTCTTCTGTCTATTTCTTCCCTAAATGTCTCCCTGAATCAACTTTTATGGGGGTGGGGGAGGTAGCAGGGTGTTGTAAATATCCCATTCTGCTGGAATCCGAGAGTTAACAATGCACCGTGACTATAAACACAAGATGCTGCTTTCAGGAAAGGGGTGCACTCAAGTAAGCAGAGATCTTTGTGACAGTGGCCTCCGTGTGGGCCACAGGCCAGCTAATCACATTACCATGAGAGCCAAGAGGTGGCCTGCAGACAGTGAAATAAAGAGGAGGGGAAAAGCAAAACTAATCTCGTTAAAGGGAAAGCTAAGATAGACGCTGCTTTTACATAGATGCTTAAAACACCCTGTTTTCCCAGGGTTGGGTCACCTGTGCATCCCCAGCGGTGGGGCTGGATTGGGAGCATTTGTTCATTCGGCCCACTGAGGGGCCTCCTGCACCCCTCAACCTTGTCTTCGGAGTATTCTTTTAAGGAAAAATAGACACTACCCCCTCTTTGTCCACCCAAAAAGCATTCTGGAAGGCTGTTCTCCTTCAGGATTCTATTCCTTAAAAAGGACTAAGTTCTCCAAAGACAAAAGCCAAGCCTTGTTGTCTTCTGCAACTTTGAGAAAAGAAGAATTTAAAGTGATCCTTGGAACTCCACTGGATCAGCAGTTCTCAAAATGTGGTTCACCCATTCTAGGGGCGAAGCCTGAGGTGTTTTCAAGGGGTCCTCCAAGTTCTCCCTATTCCTAATGCATATCTGTATGAGGCTGGGGTTTTTTGTTTGTTTGTTTGTTTTTGAGACTAGGTCTCTCTATTTTTGCCTGTGGAACTGCAGGCTCATGTTGCCCAGGGTATCACAGACACAAGCGATCCCCACCCTCAGCTCCCCAGGTAGCTGGGATTACAGGCACATGCCACCACACCTAGCTATACTTTTTTGGAACTAGGTCTTGCTACATGCCCCTGGTGGAACTCGAACCATGATCCCTGGCCCCGGCCACGGCTTTCTAGGCTGCCACTTACAGGCATGTGCCACCATGCCTGGCCTGAGGCTGGGGTTTCTTCACCCCAATCAAGAGATTAACAGTAGATTAAAGCCAGCACAGGGACTCAGCTGTTAAAATATTTGCAGAAATGAAAAGTAGTGGTGCTGTTCACAAAACATCTTCTTTCAAAAAACACTCATTTTTGATAAAAAGGTTTTTTACATTAACAGGCAAAGGATCATTGCTGTTATTTTAAGTTAATAAAATATTTTCAATTCCTCAGTTTTTGTTTCCAATAATAGATAAATATGGGTAGATATAACCCACACAAAAACTCTTCGGGTTGCCCAATGATGCTGAGAAATGGAAAGAGATACCAAGACCAAAAAAAGTTTCAGCACCTCTGCACTAGGAAGACATGAAGACATTGCACTGTGAATATGGCTTTAGGTTTTAAACCTTCATTCTAAAGGCTGTGAACTGACTTGTACGTTTGGACAGCCATAGGGATTTTTCTCAAACTGCTCATTAAGTCTTCTAAGAACAAAGCTTTCAATTAGTCTTTGATCAAAGACACAACTGTAGAATCCATCTGACCTGGAAAACTGTAAAGGAACCAAGAAATGATTAACCAAAGAAAATGAATCTTTAGAGAGACATGCCAGTTGTCAGTCCATCAGTAGTTCATTCCTTTTTATGGTTAAGTAGTATTCCATTGGATGGATGCTTCACAGTGTAACTGTTCAGAAGGACATCAAAGTTAGTTGCAGTTTTGGTTTCTGTGTTTGACTTTTGTATGAACAAAAATCTTTGTTGCTCTGAATACATGTCCAAAATTGTGACTACTAGGTTGTATTAGTTAAATATTAATTTTTAAAAAAGAAATTGCCAAACTGTTTCTGGTGGTAGTACTATTTTATGTTCACCCCAGCACTGTCTGAGTTATCTAGTTTCTCTGCAACTTTATCAGTGTTGGGTGGTATCCTTGTTTTTGTGATGCAGTGTGTAATGGGATCTCATCATTATTTTAATTTGCATTTCCCTAATAACTAATTCTTTTGAACATATTTATATGTTTATTTTCCACCTATATATCTTCTTCAGTGAAATATCTTTTTGTTCATATTATGTAAGATGTCTCTTTTCATTGTTGATTTTCTAGGGTTATGTATTATTCTGTTGCATATATATTTTTTTGCATATATATTTTTTCCATAAAATTCTCTCCCACTCTGTAGCTAGTTTTTAATTCTCTTGCTATTTTTGCCTGTGGAACCATAGGCTCATGTTGCCTGGGGTACCACAGACTCAAGCAATCCCCAGCCTCAGCTTCCCAGGTAGCTGGGATTACAGGTGCATGCCACCACACCCAGCTATTTTTTGGGACTAGGTCTCACTATGTGCCCCTGGAAGGATTCAAACCGCTATCCCTGGCCCCGGCTTCCTAAGCTGCCTCTTACAGGCATGAGCCACCATGCCAAGCAAGTTTTATATTTTAATGAAGTCCATTTTATCATTTTTTTCCTTTTATGAATTATGATTTTGGTGTCAAGTCTAAGAATGTTGCCTCGTGTCAGATCCTGAAGGTTTTCCATGTTTTCTCTAAAAGCTTCACAGTTTTAAGTTCATCATTTGAAGTTAATTTTTGTAAAAGATGGAATGTCTAATTGCTCCAGAATGTTTTTTTAAGACTATCCTCTTTCATTGAATTGTTTTGACGTTTTATGCCTTTATCAAAAAACTAGTTGTCTGGGTCTCTGTCTGAGTTCACTATTGTGTTACCTGACATAGGTCCTTGCCAAGACCACATACTCTTAATTATTGTAGTTCTATCAAGTCTTAAAGTCAGATTTCATTGCAACAGATTGGTGTGAAATTTTATTTACCTAATTTAAATGCTTTGTCTTCATTTATAATAAATATTTTCTTTTTCTTGATATCTTGTCTACTAGAATCTAAATTTTTATTTAAATTTACACTTTTCCCGATTTCATTTACTATATAATGCCTGTTACTTTACCACGAATACCATTTTCCTTGTCTGTGAAGTGGGGGAAAGCAGACCTCCCTTTAGACTTTGTGCATGCTCTACAGGAAGTGCTGCCGATGAGACTGTGTGAGATTTCACATAAACACAGGCAGCACAGTACTGGGCAAGCAATAAAGCTTAGGTGTGTCTGTCCTTGTTTCTATCTGTTCAGAATGGTTCCTTTACTTGTGCTGATAAAGGTGGAACTCTTCCTTCTATGTCTAGAACATGCTTTCATTTCCCAAACTCAGTTCCATGTGAGGGGACACACAGCTCCTTTGTAACCTGCTATCATGCAGGGAATGTGTACTACATTGTTAAAATCTGAAAATGTGTCCTAAATTGAATTTCATTGACTGACTGATAGCTGGGATGATCTTATTCTAGAACAGACTCAGTGACTGGCTACCAAAGGCAAATCCAAAAGGCTGCCAGAGGCTGTGTTTGCAGTAAGAGTAAAGCTGTTTTCCCTCCTTGTTTAAAACAGTCCCCCTCTGTCTTGCTCTGCATATATACACCGAAGTGTAATAGAAAAGCTTTATTTTAGCACAGAAAAACCAGTATATTCCAGGGTTAGTTTGTTTGCTTGTTTTTCAGACCATTTTGACTAGGCTACTTTTTAGGTCTTCAACAGTGAGCTACTATTTTCACCGTTTTTATTTTTTCACTTTCAATTCATTGTTCAACTTGGATATAGATATGTGTATATCCAGACTGTACATTCAGCAAAAAGCACTGCTGTTGACACATTTAGATGTTTTACTTCCCTTGTGTATCTAATTTTCCAACATCCTTAATGTAAGTTATACATTTCAGCAGTTTAGTGACTTCTAGGCAATTATGTCCACAATGTCAGTTTTTACAAGTGATCCACTTTTATTTAGACAACTGAGGAACATGACTAAGGAAATCATGTTTCTTCTAACTTTTTAAAGCACTTTGGTCAACTTTTAAATGATAATTAAATGATAATTTTTGAGAAATATTAGACATATCCAGGAAAAGCTTATAAATTAAAGTTCAATTTCATAAATAATTTCACATTGTATACTTATGCATCGCCAGCTAGCATGATAAATTGAACATCTTCCAACTCCCGTATATTTCTAGGTATCCCTTCTCATTTGTTTCCCCTTCCCTACCAAGATAACTGCTACCCTATTTCTACAGTCATCCAGTTCTTTATAGATCATTGTAGGGTTTAGCACATTTACAATCTTTGCTACTCTTAATTGTTTTATTTTTAATTACATACCTATTTTTACTTATGTGTTTGTTTTTATTTATGTATGCAGTCTTTACCAACATAATTTCTAAATAATATGTATGTATTCTTGTTTGTCTGGCCTCTCCAAACTTACTTCTATAATATTCATATTACTGGATGTAGCATGGTTTATTCATCTTCATTGCCGTATTATCCTCCAAAGCGTCAATATCCAACTATATATTTGTCTGTTTCACTGACAGTGATGATCAATTGTATGGTTTCCAGAATTTGGCCCTTGTGAAAGCCTTGTTAGCACCTTTACTTGTATTTGTATTCATGTATTTGTGCATGTGTTTCTTTGAAGAATATTCTATAGTTGAATTTCTAGGTTATATAGCATTTATACTCACATTCACATCTTTAGCTCCAGCCCATGCACAGTGGTTTTTCATAGTTCTACCTGTTAATGTTTAACAGGTAATATATGTAGCCAGTACTGCATGTAAAAGGAAGCAAAAGATGTATATGTTTGCTTCTCCCTCACCCCAACTACCCAGTTCCATCTGTATTTCTTTCTCCAGCAATCTCTTAAGTTTTGGAAAGGACTGAGAAAGTACTAACTTCAGGGAAGCAGAGAACTCAATCTCCTAGCCTGAGAGAGGGAGAGAGATCAAGTTGAAGGCTCCGGATTTTAACCTTTGAACAAAATTCACCTTACTAACTGCCAAATATGAAAGAGGCAAGTTAGGAGAACTGTTATCTCTGATCTATGTATTTTTTTTTTATTTCTAAAAATGCATTGCTTAAAAATAAAGGGAAGTCTATAAAAGTGACATTTTGTTTATTTGGTCCTCTTGAAACACTTAAACATTTCTGGGGCCACCAGAAAAAATCTCTGAGCAGCATATTTGGCTAACAGCTGCAAAATATAAAAATTAGCCCAGTGTTACAGGAACTCATCTGGTTGTAAACCTGGGCACACCTATAGTGGACCCTTAAGTCAAAGAAAAGGATATAGTTTGGTTACAGGTAAATGTTTAATGGAGAAAATGATTAACAAATGCACCTGGTCTGGAGCCAAGTTAGTTTTCTGTAACCACTGCAAATATTTTCTTTCCGCTTCTGACTTCTGCAGTCTACTCTTCTGATGGCAAATTTCCTATGCAAGGTGCTTACTCTTTGCTAAATCTGATTTTTTATAAAAAATCTTGTATTTGCTCCATATTTTAATGACTTTTAGAATTCAAAACCCATTTTTCTTAAAATATTTTTATTATGGGAAATTTTAAACTTACACAGTAAGTAGATTAATTAAATGATATCTAGTAATCATATCCAGTTTCAATAAAAATCAATTCAGTTCATCTTATTTCAACTATATCACCTCTTGCCAGAATTACATGAAAATAAATAGATAGGATCATTTTGTCTATGATGTATGTCTCTAAATGACAACTCAAAACAAATTAACAATAATTGTTTAATTTTACCAAAGATATCAAAGTACATTTTCTTTGTTTTGGCAGAAAACTTTTAAAATAATTTTCATTTGACTGAAGCTCTAAATAAGACCTGTATATATCCTCCTTAACATTGGCAAGTTATGGTTTATACATAAGCAAAAATAACTTCAGGAAAACTCTGGAAAAGAACAACAATGGGACAAGGTTAAATACCCCACCATACATTAGAGTGTGCCATTAAATTTATGTAGTTAAAATAGTTTCACTTTGGCCCAAAGATAGGCAGAGCAATGGTACAGAAAAGAAAATCTAAAAATAGACTCCATTGCTTCAGAGAATTTAGCATGCTCTGAAGGAGGAATTACAAGTGAGAGAAAGTTTCTTGACTGTGTTTCAAACCAGAAGAAGGGGCTGATAATGTAACACCAAAAAATGATTTTTTTTTTTTTTTACCCAGCTGAGACCTTATTCCAAAGTAAAAGGATAAAAGGAAGTTAGGGAAAACATTAGTACACACTTCACAAAAGGTTTAAAGACCAACAAACCAATGGGAAAACAAATGACATTAGAACATGTTCACAAGAACAACACTACACGTGACTCAATCAGGAAGTGGTCCTCAGCTTCCCTCACGGGAAGACAAACTCAGTAAAATTTCTGAGGCAGTTTCTCTGATAGCAGTTTAGTTTGACTTTACACATTGTTAGCAAGGTTAACAAGTAAGAATTTTTTTTCATCTAGCAATAGCCTTCCACATATCTATCCATGAAGACTCTGACTAAAATATGAAAATGTTTATAATATTTGCAATAGCAAATATCTGAAAATGACCCAATGCTTATCAATAGGAGACTGGTTGAATAAATTATGTTATTTTATGCAATGCAGTTATGCAAATGAATGAAGAACATCTCTACATTCTACGAGGGAAAGATCTCCAAGGTATAGAGTTTGTGTAAAAAGTAAGGTGTTTCTTAGATATCACTGTTATCTATGAGAAAAAAAACATACATTTTAAAAGGTTGAATCATAAGGGTTTTAAATTGTATCTAAATAAAACACCTATAAAAATAATAGTATTTAGAAAGGTAATAATAAACCATAATTTTTAAAATGTGTATTAACAGAGGGAGGGAGAGAGTAAGTTACAGATGCAGAAATAAAGGTAGATTTTTTTTCATATACCTATAGAATTTATTTTGGATCCAATACATATTTTACATAATTACAGAAGAGAATTAAATTAAATTTTATTTTTAATTCTTTAAATCACAAACTCAGTAAATGGTTTTTAGGATATCTCCCCCACCTCCCTCTCTCAGGTGCTCCCTCAATTCTCTCACACCCCACTCTTTGTTGTTTGCTGGTCTGTGTTAAGTCCATTAGTCTCTTTCTTTCCTGTGGTAGTGTTCTTTCATTGGGTGAAGGACAATATTCTCGGAACCAGGTGAGCTTTGATGGTAGGTTTTCAGTCTTAAGTTTGCATTGGGCAGCCAGTCTATTTTTATTTGTGATCTTTCCATGCTTTCTTGTTGGCGGCTGCCTTCTCCAACCCCATCTTTGTTGTTTTGCTGTTTTGCCTTATGGTTCTGATATCAGGTTTAGGGGGTCTCACCCCCTGCTATTGCCGGTGAAGAAGTTTAAAGGAATTAAATCTAAAAATAATTCCCCAAAACCGGAAAAAAAGGACCAAAGTATTTAGTCCTTTATATATATTTATATATATTATATATTTATACATATGTATATAGCATACAGACAGGACTGATGGTCAATGACTTGAAAATGATGGTAAATGAGTTGAAAGCACTATCATTGGACTATATATACTTGATGGGGTGTACCCAAAGGACAAAAAGACCTGCAAACAAAACTTTAGAGATATTTGACTAGCCATGGTCAAGTCAGTGGTGTTCTGACATCTTAAAAACCTGACATCTGGTGTCTTAAAACCCTTTCACTATAGTTGAAAGGAGGTATGATGTAATAGATGACAGTTATGTAAAATCCTGTAATCCTGGCTTTCAACTGAAGTGTCAAGACTATCATGTTATGATGAATTGAATCTTTAATAAAGAATAGGTTTTTTTTTCTAGCTCTTTCCATGGGATGATAACAAAACAGTGATCCATCTAGTGGCAAATGGCACCATCAGCACTCCGATTATGATGGCTGCACACCATTTTCCAGTAAATACAATCAGAATTCTTTGGATAGGTAGCACATTGCAGGTTTGAGGTAGGAAATGTACTTTATTTTCTTATACCAGAAAGCAAGAAAATTATCAAAGTCTACTAGGATGGCTAAGGAAATGGGAAGGAAACTTGAAGAGGCTCATTGATCAAAGAGAGGAAAATTGAAAGATTTTTAGAAAGAATGAAAAGTGCAATGAATATGAACTATGAATATATTTAAGTGACACACAAAATGAATTTACAGTGACGCACAAGCCAATCATTGGGACTCCTTTGGCTGATGTTAAGAAACCAAAGCTTTATTCACATTTAAACTAGTAATTCAACAAAATATTCAAGCATTTGTCTCTCATTTCCTATATGATTTGGACCACAGCATCATTAAAGGGTGGGAAGAGATTTTTATTTCTAGTACTCCAGCTAATAGATGAAGAAGGAATGATAAAATTTGAATATCATCATTTGATAACTCCAGATAAATGAATGTATGCAGGCAATGACCAGGTTAGCAAGATTACACAAAAGAAAAATGAATTTTACATACTTCCTAGTGGACATACTCATCACTATGAAGTAGGTTTGTGTTTGTGTGGATGCATGCATACACAAACACACACATACACACCCCAGGTGTCTAGATCTGCAAATACAAGGGACAAAAGAGTCCTCTCCAATTCACTAGCAACATAGTCTCAGAAAACTACAAGGGAGAAATTATGCTCAGTTTCTGAGAGACAAGGAGGTAGTAGGGAAATTATCAATTAAAAGATATTCAAGAAGTATATTTTAAAGCATGAACCTTGTATCAGTCTCCAATCAAACCATAAAAAAATTAATAGGTGATTAGAAAAATGTGAACATTGAATTATTTAATGGTACTGAGGCATGAATATTCAGTTTTTAGGTACCTATTATTGTGGTTGCATATTTTTAGAGATACTTACAAATGATGGACTATATGAGATTTGCCTCAGAATAATCTGGATGGTGGTGAGGTGGGGGTTGGGGAAGAGGTCAGCAAAAACAAACTGAGCTTGGCCATAGCAGGCTGGGTGTGGGGAGGTAAAGATGATCACAGAGTTCTCTCTGTTTACAAATCTTCTAGTTTGTTCAGTGAACAGTCTTAGCTCAGCTGCTGAGAAGCATCTGCCCACCTACTGAAAGCTCTCAATCACTCAAGCCAGGTAGACAGTAGTATTTCCCTGGAAGAGACTTTAGAGGGAACAACAGGATGGCCTGTGCACTTCCTTTTGGGGTGGAGGGGGAAGGCATTGTAACTGTTGAGTGTGCATCCAACACAGGGCCCACAGATCTGTGATATATGTTGAGCAAAGGAAGGGACAGGTAGTTAGGGGTGTGTGTGTGGCAGGGGAGAGGAAATGGGAAGCCCATTTAGCATCTTTTGTCAGCAGAATTACCTGGATCTCAGATTACCTGGATAAGAGTTAGTTTAGCTGCTGAAAAGCATTTAGATGCCAGAGCAGATTACAGATAAGAAAATTTACCTCAAAGTTTATTTTTATTTTTATTTTTTAATTAATTAATTTTTGAGACTAGGTCTCACTATTTTTGCCTGTGGAACTGCAGGATCACGTTGCCCAGGATACCACAGACTCAAGCAATCCCCAGCCTCAGCTTTCCCAGGTAGCTAGGATCACAGGTGCGCGTCGCCACATCCAGCTATGGGGGGGGGGGTGGTGGTGGTGGAAGGGACTCACTAGGTCTCACTATGTTGCCCCGGGTGAGTCTCGAACAGCAATCCCCAGTCTTAGCCACGCTCTGTAGGCTTCCACTTACAGGCATGTGCCACCATGCCCGGCCAAAGTTTATTTAAAAAAAATAAAACAATATCAAAACTTAGTGTCATCATCTAGAAATCATAGTTTCTCCTTTTGCTTCCACTGTATCCACCCCCTCTTCCACCCTTCCCTCCACTTGCTTTCTCCTGCTAGGGAATGAGGTCCTTCTGGACAAGTCTCCTCATCTTTATTCACATTAGCTGCCTCTTCTTCTTTCTATTGCTCCTTAGAATGTTTCATTGAGGACCCCAAATGACTTTTTTCCTGCTTAGGAAGGATGTGACAAGGATGCACATACATGCACACACATGCACACACATACACACACACCTGGCACACAACTCTAGCATCTGCTTGTAAACTTGGCTTGCACTGTTAGAGACTGTTACAGCTTTATTTTTGAGCACATTGCCACTTTTTCTTCCACCATCTTTCTTCTTCCTTCTTTCCTTCCTTCCTTCCTTCCTTCCTTCCTTCCTTCCTTCCTTCCTTCCTTCTTTCCTTCCTTCCTTTCTTCCTCCATCTCTCCCTCCCTCCCTCTTTTCTTCCCTTCCTCCTTTTCTTCTATGTGTGTTACTATACCTGGGTATTTGCACATAACAGTTTTCAGAAAAGCAGATTCAGAAGCACCATCCTGCTGTGTTTCAAGATGGAAACTGCATCTGTGGGCTCTATCCCTGCAGCTGCTCGCACTGGCTGTCTGTCTATACAGGTGGAAGCCTGGAGTGGACAAATTAACCACAGGGACTTCTTCCCCCCTCTCTACCAACTCATCTGGCCACACATCGCCGCCAGCAAAGCACTGTCAAGGGTTAATTGTGTCCCCTTCTACCTTTCCAACTCACAAGCTGAAGTTCCAGTCTCTAGGACCTCAGAATGTGATATAATTGGATATAATGTCTTCAAAGAAACAATAAAGCTAAAATAAAATTATTAGGACCCTCTTCCCTTAGGACTTGTGTCTTTTTAAGAGGAAGTGATTAGTGTGGAAGGCTGTGGAGGACCCGCAAGATACTGAAAATGGAATTACCATTTGACCCAGCAATCCTACTGCTGGGAATCTACCCAAAGGACACAAAAACACATTCAAAAGGACCTGGATGTTTATCACAGCACTATTTATAATTACCAAGATATAATAACAATCCAAAGGCCCCCAAATGGACAAATGGCTGAAAAAGATGTGGCATATCTACACAATGGAATAGTATTCATCAATCAAAGAAGATAAGCTTATGTAATTTGCAGCAACATGGATGGAGCTAGAAGGAATCATGTTAGTGGAAATAAGCCAGAAAGAAAGAGAAATATGGGATGGTCTCACTTATATGAGGGATATAGGAAAAACAAACAAACAAACAGACATGGAAATTTTAAAATTGCCAACAAAACTGAAGCATAGAGCAAGAGAGGGGGAGGAGGGTAAAAACAGAAGAGGGGGAGGGCACAAAAGATTAAGATGATTCATGGGTGATAAGGTGATGGGAGAACCTTAGGGTAGACAATGATGTACTACATATATGTGTGTGTACATATATATGTGCACTCAATAAAAAAGAAAAGAAGATGTTATTAGGACACAGTCAGGAATGGAGGAAGACCATGTGAGACACTGGGAAGACAGCCATCCACAAGCAAAGAAAGACTGACCAGAACTGAACTTGCCAACACCTTGATCACAGACTTCTAGCTTTCAAATTGAAAAATTAAATGTCTGTTGTTCAAGCCGCCAATCTGTGCAACTTTGGCACAGTCCACTGACTAACACAGGTCCCAGCACAATGACTTACAATTCAAACCAACAGATATCAGACTAACTTTAAAATTCTGCTAACATCAGGCCTCCTTCCTGTACCCGACCCCTCCTCATGCAGCTGAGCCACCACCTGCTTCCATTAATTGTTCCTAACCCACAGGGTGCTAAAGCCTCACGGGCCTCACAACAACCCTGCCAATTAGAATCTATTTCATAAATGTGAGTATTAAGGCACAGTGGGGTCAGGAAATATCCCAAGATCATGCAGCCAGAAAATGACCAAACCAAGACTTGACCATGGTTATTCATTACAGAGTTTGTTGTCTCGGCCTTGTGCTGCATGTCTGACCCAGTCACAGATCCCCACAATTCAGTCTCCTTGCCCAGCTTTCCAGAGTTGCCATTAGCTGTTCATCTGCTCCCCCCAAACAATGTTTCCCCCAGTCAGTCTGCTTCTTGATGTCAATTAAACACAATGCACACCAAGAATATGCACACCACTCCAATTCTACATGCCTACATGCCCACCCTTCCACATGCCCACCCCTCCTCTTTGCCCATCAAAGTAAGCCCTCTTGTAATTTAATGGATCATCTACATCGCCCACCTCTAGATTCCCTGGCATCTGCAATGTTCATCACACCATTCAGCACTTGGTTAAGTCACTGTCATGTCTGACCCCTGATGGTGGTGCTCAAGGTGCAGGGAGGAATGGGAGTGGGCATGGCTCCTGAGTGGGGACGAAATAGATCTCTATGGGGTCAACATAGCCCCATGCATGCTTACAACATGCCTGAAGGTCATATTTTATTCCTAACATCCACACACACATTGTGTTACAATCTGTAATATATTCATGCTTGATTTAGTGTAAGACTTAAGTCTACCTGATGTGCAAGAATACAGAGAATCAGAACCTGATATTAAAAGCCTGTGATTAAAGTTTACTCCGGATTTTCCAGCTGGTTCTGCTCCCTGGCACAGCACATCACCAGACACATATCCTGAGAGGTAGGAGGTATCTGCGTAGGAACTGAGGTATTGTGCAGAGTGCAGAATGTGCAGGTAAGGTCTGGGCTTACCTTCTGGCTGCCCCTCATTCACCAGTGTTCGGTACAGTCTTCTCCAAGTCCAGCTTACTTGACTAAGCAGGGCTGTGCTCACCTGAGCCATCTGAGCAACTATAACCGCCATGTCCATTGTAGCCATCTTCACTGTCACCATCATCTTAACAGCCCTAAGCAGCAGCCAAGTGACAGTGAAACATACTGGAGCCCCTCACTAAACTCTGGCTCTCTCCATTTTCCTCCTATCCTCTGGAGAAGATCTTAGAAGATCTTCCATTAAGCTGGAAGCCTCAGAGGAGGTCAAGAAAATTAAATCACCATACAAGATCCAGTAGGAAGTTGGTCAACCTGAAGAGACCCTTTAGATCTTAAAACTCCTTCAGAATATCGAACACTTTCTCCCAAACTGCTTCTCCTGGGCCCAACCTCCATCAGTTCTCTAAGGAGATGCCTCCATTCTCTAAGAAACACAGTGCAAGATGCCTCACAAAGGATAAACACCCCGGCTGCCTAACAAAGAAGGATTTGGGGTGGCAAAGGAATACTGATCTGCAAAGAAGGGTGGCCCCTAAAATAATATAATGACTCAAAAATTAGAAGCTATCTAAGTTAAAAGCTTGTTTTGTCATGATACCTTTTATGCACATCTAGCATAGCATTGGCTACTATGATAATAGCCAATCTTTTACTTGTTTGTTAGAGCTATGGCTTCTTTGAGAATATGGTAATATTGTATGTATTTCTCTGTGCCATACTGCCACATCTATGCAGTGTCACAAACAGATACCTACTAAATGCTTGTCAACAGAACTTACAAATTAAATAATTCCTATTGACCCTATCATGCATGATTTCAAATTACTTTTACTTATATTTACTTGACATCTATTAAAAGATAGGTTTTTTGTTTTGTTTTGTTTTTTGAGACTAGGTCTCGCTATTTTTGCCTGTGGAACCGTAGACTCACCTTGCCCGGGGTACCACAGACTCAAGCAATCCCCAGCCTCAGCTTCCCAGGTGTGTGCCACCATGCATTTTTTTTTTTTTGAAACTAGGTCTTGCTACGTTGCCCCGAGCGAGACTCGAACCATGATCTCTGGCTCCCGCTGTGGCTTCCTAGGCTGCCTAGGCTTCCTAGGCTGCCGCTTACAGGCACGCGCCACCATGCCCGGCAGTGAAAGATATATTTTTAAGATCTCTTTTTAAACTTGACTTTAGAGATATTTATTTTATAGAAGGAACCATGTTCTCCAGAAGCTTTATTAGCCAGAAGGCCCATTTCCCCCAACCTCACTCCACGAAAGGCAAAGCAGTCTTCTGCTATAGCCTCCCCATGAAATCCCTCGCACCTTTGAAGTTGTCTGTGTTCGTTTGTCTTGTGATCAGGGACCATGTCTTTCCCATCTGTATTTCCACTGCCTATCTCAGTACTGAGCACATGGTATTCACTGTGTGAATGAATTGAAAGTCTGGAACCAGTCCCATTGAGGATCGATGGGACAGCAAAATTACTGTCACTGAGGAAGGAAGAAAGCACTGATTTTTCCAGGATTAAGGGGTACAATCCCTGAGGACTTGATTGTCTGAAGGTCTCCTGAGCTGGGGGAGCTGATCACCGGTTGTCTAGATGGCAGCACCAACCCCCATCACTCTACCTGGAACCATCTAGTGCTGGCTCCCCACACACCTTTGAAAGGAGCCCCAGCAGCTTGGCATCAGGAACCAAGGTTTGCAGCAGCAAGGAGTGGCCCACAGGAACCCCTCCATACAAACTCAGCAGGTCAACCCCCACTGGAGAAGATGCCTACTGCCACCGTTGGACCTCACAGCTCATAGCAGGGAGTTCTCCATCATCCTCCCCCAGGTAGTTGAGCTTTGAGAGTAGAGCAATTTCCACCAAGAGACCCCATCAGTTGCTGTTTATGACCAAATACTCAATTTTCAGGTGGAGTTTTTAATTTGGGAGGAACTTCATTGCACGGCTTCAATAAATGTTGCCTACGAAAGCCACAGAAAAATTTTTTAAAGGGAAAAGGATCGGTGCAACTTCCGTTTACTTCTGATTACTCATATTCCTTATTTGAATGAATGTGATGTTAGTGTGATTTTTTTTTTTTTTTTTGTAAAAATGTCTGGCAGCCTTTCCTTTGAAGCATAAGCAAATGATGCCAGATAACATCAGCACAGCTACTTCCATGAGTCATGTTCGCTTTACTTGGCACTGCCACCCTCCATACGTGTCATGTCACATGGATACTAGTTCCTGAAGGAACTAGTCTTTTTTAAGATACGTACACAAATGCCTGCTTTTGGACCATGTCCTGCATCCAGACAACCCCAGCCCTGTTTCTGATCTACCATAAATTTGTTGTCTAAATGAATGATGATGGGATGTTTATAAGTCTAACATTGTGCCAGCTGTAGTGGTGCGCAGCTTTAATCCCAGCCTAGTACGGAAGGCTGAGACTGGAAATCGCTTGAGTCCATGGGTTCGAGACCCACCCAGGGCAACATAGCATGACCTAGTCTCAAAAAAATAGCTGGGTATGGTGGTGTGTGCCTGTAATCCTAGCTACCTGGAAGGCTAAGGCTGGGGATTTCTTGAGTCCGGGGTACTTCGGGCAATGAGAGTCTGTGTTTCCCAGGCAACATAGCAAGATCTATCCTCAAAGGAAAAAATAAATAAATAAATAAACAAACAAACAAACAAATATATATATATAAGTCCAACATTGTTAGAAGAGTAGAGGACAGAACACAGAATGGGGTGTGTTGTCCTGCTCAGGGGGAACATGTCCAACATGTCCGGGAGAACCACCTTCTAAGACCTGACTATCACTAGCATGTCTTCCCCCTCACACCGCCTACAGAACCTGCACAAGGCTTCCCAGAAGAATGTTTGTTGCTTCAGGTGAAACTTCCCTCCTAAATTTTCCAGACTGATAATTTGAACCTAAGAGATTTAAAAAAACAAAACAGCAACAGCCTTCAAACACTCTTATTAGTGTAACCTCCTCAAATCTATTATCATGGAATTTGTAGACTCTGGAAACTCTTACTGTAGGGTCTCCAGGCCTCAGGCAGCGTGTCTCTAGATGACAGAGGTCTGGCATCTCACCTCTTCTCTCCCTAGGTTGGAATGTGGGATTGTCCCTGTGCTGCCTCCAGGGGAGCACCCACCCCCCACACACCGCCCCTTCCCCTTCATCTGTGTTGGGGTCTGTGATGTTTGGAGCTGGGCCGCCCTAAGAGGAAGTCCATTCTCTGAGCACAGACCAGCCTGCCCGACACAGATCCCCCATTGATCCTAGCCGAAAGAATCCCCAGCACCTCGGCCTTCCTTGTTGTAAACACTTTTATTTTCACTTCAGTTTATGGCCTCCTCTTCCAAAGGATTGTGACTTGTTTAAACCAGCTCTAAACAAAGGGGCCTCCTGATTACAGACATGCTGCTGGTTTTACGATGGTCTTCCTTTGTCTAATTTTCTCCCACTGTCTTCCTTCCTCCCCACCCCCCACCACCAGGTACCCAGTCTTCTGAGAGATACCTTCCAGCTTGCTGCCTGGCAGGGAGGTGGGGGTCTTCCCACCAGTGCCTGGTCCCCTTAAGATGCAGGTTGCCTGCTCTGACAGATGAAGAATAAAGTGCCAGGAATCTGAATGACTGTTCCCAAATCAGGACCCAACATGCCAGTACGCCCACTAGGGAGTGAGAGGGATGGCTGGTGATATCCCCAGGGGGTTTCTTGCCCAACGTCTCTGCTACATTCCCCCAAAGAAGCACCATCGTGCTGGGATAAAGATTTTCCCTGGCCCCATTCTGCACCTTCCGCTATCCTGGAAAACCTACACTCCACTCAGTTGCTTACCCCAAGATCAGCCAAAAAATGGTGAAGGATTCCCTACAAGCCACCTGGGCCGTGTCCACAGGGGCAATACCCAGACTCGGCGGCAGACACACAGACATGGCCCAGACAGGTTCGGCTGAGTAAGCAGAAAAGTGGTAGTCGAGCTGGTAGTCTTCTCCGGGCTCACTGACTCCTTGCTGTTCTCAGGTATGAGCTAGAGCCCTTCCTGGGTTTCATTTTAGTGAGCTGGAAGGGGCAGAGGTGAGGAGAGAGGTGAGCATGAAAATGTTCCCGGTTCCCTGGGCTCCTACAGCACTGAGGAGAGAGCCTATGGCTGCTCTGGAGAACTTTGGCAGCTCTATTAGAAGACTCACTATGGAGTCCAGGACAGTGGGAGGCCCTTCCAAACTCCACAGACAGCTCCTGAACACCGGCAGGAGGACAGAGAATGAGCTGCCAGAGCAGTGCTAGAAGCTCACACTGACTACCTTTTGTGTCCACCTGGGGATTCCAAAAGCAAGAGGTGTTTGCTCCCAGGACCAAACACAAGCTGAAATGGAGAGTGGAGAGGAGGCTTCAGGTTCCAGTACTGATGAGCAGGCTAACTCAAAGGGAAAAGAAAATGTCTTCAAATTAGCCACAAGTCACACAAGCACATACAAATAACCTGAACTCAACTCAGAACATGCTCAGTGGAAGCCCTTTCCCACTGACCTGTTAGGGTCCCTTCAGGAGAGACACTGGATACAGAATACACAGGACACATCTACCCAGAATAAAACCTGATGTGCAGTGCAAGTGTTTGAAAATGGAATCGTGGCATGACTGTGTCTTATAGGCTGCAAAGGCAACAGGAGGAGGCAGATATATATCACTCATAAGGCAACCCTAAGAGTGTGACAGGGAGTTGCAGTGCAAGCAAAGCTCAGGAGTCCCTGTCTGCATAGCCCTGAATGCCTGCCTCTGAGTGGAAAACAGGATGAAGGAAGGGAGAGCCCTCAGAAGCCTGGTAGGCAGTCACTACAGTCACTGTATCAACCCATTGACCATAGATTCTGCCCCAGTTCCCAAACATTCCTTCTTATTTTAGAATTTAAATAAATCTAGCATTTAAAAAAATTTTTTGAGACAAGGTCTAGCTCTGCTGCCCAGGGCAGTCCCGATCCTGTGGACTCAAGATGTCCCCAGTCTCAGCCACCCAGGTAGCTGGGATTATAGGCGCCCGCCACCAGGTCCGGCTGCTTTCTCAAGACCAGGTCTCACTATGTTGCCCGGGGTAGTCTCGAATCCACCAACTCAAGCAATCCCTGGCCTCTTGCCTCCCAGCGCTTGGATTACAGGTGCACGCCACCACTAAATCTAGCATTTCTGAAGTGCTTTTTTTTTTTTTTTTTTGCAAACATTGTATCCCATAATGCTCTTGATTACTCAGTGAGTAGTTTTGTCTTTTTATTTTTTTCCAGAAGGAAGGTCTGGAACATAGAAAAGTTAGGTGACTGACTCCATAACCCTTCTGTTCATCAATATATAACCCAAATAAAAATACCACCAGTTTCTTTTGTTTTAGAAATTGATGATCTGCTTCTAAAATTCATCTGGAAGTATAGAGAACCTAAAGTAACTAAGGATTTCGTTAAAAAATTAGCATAATTCCTATACTACCATATATCGAGAGGTGTCATAAATGAACAGTAATTAAAGTAATGTGATATTGATGTGAGGATAGAAAAAATAGCCAACAGAACAAAATAGGGTCCAAAAATAAATTCACACATAGACACTGAATTTATGTCTAAAGTTCTAGCACAAGGAAGTAAGAAGAATGGTTTTCTCAATAATTAACATTAAGACAATTGGGTGTCCATACATTTTATCTATTTATTTATTTACTTTAATTTTATTTATTTATTTATTTATTTATTTTTTGAGACTAGTCTCACTATTTTGCCTGTGGAACTGCAGGCTCATGTTGCCCAGGGTACCACAGACTCAAGCAATCCCCAGCCTCAGCTTCCCAGGTAGCTGGGATTATAGGTATGCGCCACCATGCCCAGATATATTTTTTGGAACTAGGTCTCACTACGTGCCCCTGGCGGGACTTGAACCATGATTCCTGGCTTCCTAGGCTGCAGCTTCCTAGGCTACTGCTTACAAGCATGCGCCATCACGCCCAGTCTGTGTCCATACATTTTAAAAAGGGCACATTTTATACCACACCATACACAAAAATCAGGTCCAGGTAGATTGATAACATAAATGTAAAAGGGAAAACTGTAAAATTTCTAGACAAAAACAGGAAAATACCTTCCTGATTGTGAACTATGGAAAAATTTTTCTTAAACAGGACACTAAAATCATTAATTATAAAAGTCACATAAGTTGAACTACTTCAACTAACATTAAGAGCTTCAGTTCCAACAAAAAAAGCCTCTTATACTTTGTGAAAGACATGGTACTATGAGAAGGAAAAGGTGTGGGGTTTTGGAGAACAGAGTAAAACTTTGATGGATGAATGAAATACATAGATTTTTATATCAAGACGTGAAGTTATATTTCCAAAATTACATAGTCTTGTAAATGATAAATGAATACATTTTGTTAAAAGATAACTTCTCTTGATCAAAACATAATTAAGAGCTTGAAAAGGCAAGTCACATAGTACAAGACAAAGTTTGTTAGCATATAGTAGATAAAAGATTGTATCTGCAATATATAAATAACTCCCACTGATCATAACCATGTCTGTGTACTATTGTGACTAGCTGTCTTTGTGTGAGAACTTCTGGGACTGAATGGACTGCACCAGAGCACCCAGCACCCAGGAAAAAGGAAAAACATTCTTCTAATGATGAAGCATGTAAAATTTTCAGTGGAGAAGTTGGTTGTTGATGACAGAGTCAAAGAGAGTTCTCCTGTCCACAGTGCAAACTATAGATGGAATGCATCATATGTATTGCTATTTTTTTATGAAAATCAAGTGTTTATTAGGATTTCTGGGTTTGTAGGACTTAAATCTATAGCAGGATTATATATGGTGAATATATCTGTGTGAAGTCACACATTTAATGAATTCCACGCACTGTGACAGAGGAAGAAAAAGAAATGTCTGCAGAAAAATATCTTACAAGATCATTGACATATGAAAAGGAAATCAGAACACATGAAATTAAAAAATCTAGCAACCACCTCACATTCATTAGCATAACTTTTGTCTAAAAATAACAAATGTTGGCAAGGATGTGGAAAAATGGTAAACGTGTGCATTGTTGGTAGAATGTAAAATTGGTGCAGATGCTTTGGAAAATGATTCAACAATTCTTTAAAAAGTCACAGTAGACTAGCATTATCATGCAGACATTGCAATTTTAGATATCTAGCTAAAAGAAGTGAAATCAAGGAGAAAGAAGCTGTCTGAACACCCATGACCATAGCAGCACTATTTGAGAAGCAACTCAAATGTCCACAGACATTCAGTGGAACGTTATTAAGCCTCTAAGAGTGAGGAAATAGTATTAAGTGCTACACGAATGAATTCTGAAGATACTACTGTAGGTGAAATAAGCCAGCAATGGAAGGACACGTAGTATATGATTCCCTTATATGTGGTGTGCCTAGGATAGTCAATTTCATATAAACAGAAGTGATACTTGATAGAAGATGGGAGAAGGGTGATGGGAAAGCATTTCCTGGATATGCATTTCAGTTTGAGAAGAGGGAAATGTGCTGAATATGGATGTAGGTGAGTATTGTACCACAACATGAAAATACTTAAAATCACAGGACTGGACTCTTAAAAATGGTTTAAAGTGCTAAATTTTATATTATGTATATTACATTATGTAATTTTTAATAAAGGAAAGTGTTTTATAAAGGTATTGCCCTATTTTCCTGGAATTTGAAGTATTGATGATGTTTATCAGCCTTAAAAATTTTTTCTAATAAATTATTTCCATACCTCATCATTTTTATTGTCAATTTCAGTGAAATTCAATTTTCTTTACTAAATATGGGGTCAATAATATATAATCTATAGTGTTAGTAAGAACATTAATGAATTCATGTATATATATATGCTACATATACCGCAAAATATATCAAATAACATCTTCGATGTTTTTGAGAGATATCACTTATTTCCAGGTGCTCTTTTGGTATGATGAAGGGGAAGTGAACTATAAAATTATGCAAAACATAATAATAAAGTTCAGTCAAACCTGACGTTTTGAGCCCCCCTTATATGGTTCTTAGGTTATGGTTTAAGAAAGAAGAGAAACAAAGGAGAAAAGGGAAGCCTCCTGCTGGGGACGGTGGTAGGGGCTGTGAGATGCAGTCCTGGGTGGATTCTGGGAAATGAGGTTTGCTAATGCCCCTGGGAGCCTCTTCCCTACAGGCTACCACTCCTCTATCCTGGTCTTATTACCAAGGCTCAGAGTTTGCAAAGCCCTTTCCTACACATTTAATTTTACGTCTTTTCTGCCCATGTTTTTCTTTTATATCCCTGGGCGCCTCTTGTTGGCACATCTTCACTGGTTTATTTATTTTTGCTGTTGTTGGCACAACTTTAAAAAAAAAGCTTTTAAAAAATTTTTTTATTGTTCATACCAAAATTTTGTTTTTATTGGTATCAACATTTCTCCTGCCCCATGTGAGGCCAATGTGAAAGCTAGATACAAAGCTGCTAATATCTGTTTCTAACGTTTTTCTTCAATAAATCAATAAATCTATTTTCTTAAATAAATCTTCAATAAATTTAAAAAATTGTTCATGAGATATTTTGTTTCTGTGCTTTCCTTTTTATTCTTTACAGTGTCTAATCACACGCACGCAAGTAAAACTTTGTATTCTAAACTGATTATTAGGAGAAAACAGATCACATTTTTAATTAATTGAAGAAATGCCGGTATAATATTCTATAGTAAGTGCAGCCAGGCACCTCCTGCCGAAGGATAGGTCAGGTCATAGAAGACCTGGGAGATCAGTACCCTGCAGCCCTTGGGTAGATGCTTTGTGGCCATACAGTGCCCCCTCCTGCTCATAGCAGAAAATGAAGAGCAAAATCAGGGCCAGCGTGGGCTGAGTCCTAAGCCTAGGAGAAATAGAGAAGTGGGTGGGGCTGTACTATTTTTTTCTGTGTTCTATGAGCATAATTACGTCCAGGGATTGGCCATGTCTATAAATACCTACCAAATGAAAGTCATCAAATAAAATACGAGGCCTATGGCAGAGGAGCAGGTATGGGCTGGGGAGTTGGGGAGAATACTAATTGGTGCTGGAGAGATTGGGCCTGTGTTTTCTCAGTGGGTCAAGACTGATGAATCAGCAATAGCAGGTAGAGACTAACCCTCTCTTCACCTTTGCCAGGAAATGACACTTCTTAGGCACCAGAGTGTCTAGGGCAAGGCTTGGGAACTGGGGTGTGACAAGTCTATTGCTCACTGACAGAACCCTAGTGTTCCACTCCCTTTAAAGACTCACTTGGGATTTTCCAAAGTCCCCTCCCTTGCCAAGTCAGAACTTGGTGGTAGGTGTGGCCACTCACAGAAGACCTTCATGGGCAGGAGAAAGGTAGTGAGTGACTTGGTCTGACTAAGGAGGCGCCTTTAAGGCACAGCTCATTAGCATTAGTCAATGCAAGAGTTCATCATCCTTGAGGACCTTCACCAATTAACTGCATTCTACTTTGTTGCTAATCAAAGTTATGTAACTGTAGGAGGCCTGCCTGAAGTTCAGATGGCCACTGGGTGTCCACTAAGGCCACTGGGAGTCTATCAGAAGACCCAAGGAAACCTCATTTAATACTAAGCGTCTGTCAGGTTCTTTCAGACTGAGGCAAAATAAGGTATCAGGAAACCCTTTGTAAACTCCAAAGAGCCGCACATCTATAATAATAAGTATATAAACAAACATTGCCCATACTGGGCCAGAAAAAGTGATATTTCCACGATGAGTGTATTCAGAAGAAAATCCAGGAAGGTTCCTGCCATGTTGCAGGGATAAAGGCAACAGAAGTGAGGATAAAGCCAGGGTTCTAGTACCATGCTTTTGTCATTATTAAGGTCCTCTGGGTCAAGACTTATTCCAAAAAAACCTCTCTATTATAGTCTGTTAAAAAGAGCCACTGACAAAAATTTCACACTGCCTATTTTCAGTCTAGAAGGATCCCTGTGTTAAATATAATACACACCCCCCAACACCAGAAACCTTATTGCTTTTATCCAAAAAAACACAGTGTTAAGACTTTGTGAGAATTTATGATGGACTAGACCCTGCTTGAGAACTTTATAACGCTAACTTATTTTATCTTCCCAAAAGAACTTGTAGCTCCACCGACAAGCAAGGAGACAGTGTGTGGAGAGGTTATGTCCAGGTTGGGAACCAGGAACTATGGCCAGAGGGCTTGCTGTGGAGTCTGTGTTATTAAGTACTGTACTCAACCTCTCTCTCCCCAGAAAGAGGAAGCAATCTCCAGTCAAAGGCTACCACGTGTGGGTCTATCATTGTTCCTTATCCTACGGTGACGTCTTGGTAGATCTTCGAGGGAATGCTTGATTTCTTGGTCTAATTTTTGAAATGATAGACTTTGTCTGTTAAGGTAAAACTCAGAGAGGCGCCAGGTGCCGGCTGCTACAGTGCGGACTGGCAGGTCCCCTCAGCGGCTGGTTCAGGGCGGTCTGTTTGCTAACAACATACAGTGCAAACAAGGTTTCTGCTGGGACGTCAAGGAGCAGCTGCTCAATGTCTGCGAAAGCTTGAGTGCAGTTTGCAAAGTAAACGGACTCTAATTTGGACAAATACTGCTGCAGCCTGGGACCTGTGAAAGATAAGCAGGAGGGAGTGTTGACAGGGATGTTTCCAGGGGCTGAGGGGAGGAAACAGAGGAGTGGCCCAGGAATGTGAGGGGGCTTCTCTCCTCAACCCCGTTCACTGCTGTCAAGGACTCCTCCTCTGCTAGAGCAGAAAGGAAACCAACCCTTAGCCTTTGGTTTTCAGGAGAGAATGTCACTGAAGGCCAAGTCAAGAATATCTCAGAGAAGGTGACCTTTGATCAAGCTTCTGCTTAAATGCTTTTACCAGTCTAACAGCCTAACAGGTTAGCAGGAACCCAGACCTCCCCACAGTTAGCTGGTAAAAGGAAAATGACAGGTCTCCACACACATGGTGGCTTCTTAAACTTGACCTGTGGCTTCTTAAACTTGACCTGGAGCATACCTGCCACCCTGGAAAATAGAGGGGATCCAGAGCCAGGACTCAGCATGGCTGACTGCTTGCTCTGGCTGACTGCTTGCTCTGTCTAGGGTAAGTCACTGACCCTACTGCACAATGGTCTCTTCATTTGTATGACTGAACCTGCGTTGGTGTGTTCCACAGAGACCATGCAAGTAATAGGCAGAACACAGAGCTGGCACTTGGCAAATGCCCACTAAATGGCAGCTAGTTATGCTATCCTCATTATTTTCAACAGGTATTTATTAGGCAGATACTTATGCAGTGTAGGGCTAGATAGTCTTGGTTCGCCATGCACTCCCCAGGTGTGGGGATATTGGCTGCTAACACAACTGTCCCCTTCTCCAGAGACTTGCTCTCTGTGGCAGGACACCTTGTCCACTGGAGATGTCCAGAAATTATACCAATGCACACATCCAAGTGAAAATGCCTGCATAGCTTGACAAGTCTGTGGTGAGAAAAGTCCCAGGACTTTTAGGGGAACCAGACTGGGGACAGACTTCTATGGAAGTGCTACCTCTGCTAGACTGTGCTTCTGCAGTTGCCTCCCTGAGGATTTCTCCTGAGAAAACACTCACTCCATTATCACCTGCACACCCAAGACTGCCTCTCAGGGGGCTTCCAGGCCTATCGGTACCGGGTTCAGGTGGTTCAACACAAAGAAGCAGTCTCTGCACAAAGAAACTCATATTCTGTGGGGGAGACAGACCAGCAAACAGATAATTAACTTAGTAAGAAATTTCATTGAAGTAACTCTGGGGTGGCCTGAAAGCTCACAGGATGGGCCCCAACTACAGGAAAGAGCTTTCACAAAGGAGAGACGCCTGAGTGTCTGGGCCAGGATGTACTGGGCAGGGAGGCATTAGCCAGGCAAAGCAGTGGTGATGGGTGTGCTGGGTGGAGAGATGATAGCCTCGGAGATGGGGGGGCATGGTGGGTTTAAGGATCTAAAGGGCTCCCCCCTGGATGCCCAGTGACCAAAAACTGGGTTCTGTGGCTCCAAAGTTACCCATAATACTTCCCTTCCAAGGACCTGCAGTGGTACCCCTGCACAGAATTACCATGGCAACAGAGCCTGCACTCCCCAGGCTGCCTTGGGGATTATACTGTGAGGATAATGCAGATATGGTGTCCACCCCATGGAAATAATCCTTCCTCTTGAACAGTATTGTCCTATGTGAACCTACAACCTCCTCCCCACCTGCAGGACAAAGACTGCTGACCCTCATGTAGGCTGAGTCAGTGAGTCAGGCTTCTTCCTCCATTAGCCCATATAGCCAGCACCTGTGGTATTGTGCCCTTTTCATGATTGTGTGGCCCATGGGTGTGTGCACGTGAAAGTGTGCACACCTGGGCTGAGAAGAAAGCAGCTAAAAGGGCGGCGTCCCTCTGGGCATGAGCACAAGTGTGAGAGCACCAGAGAATGCAAGTAAGACTTCCGAGAAAGAGGGTGACGATTTCAGGGGGACTTGGGGGTTCACTTGCCCCCAGACCCCTGGCCCTGGCCTCAGTCCTGCCCTGCCCTGCCTGGTGTTGTCTGTATAACTGCTAGAACCAGTAAAGAACCTATGCAGATTGGTGAGCCTGATGCTTCCCCACACCCCACTTACAGGAAGTACCTAGAGAAGTCAAATCCCTAGAAACAGCATATTAGTGGTGTTTCTATGTGCTATGTGGGGTGGGTGTGAGTGTTGAACCAGACAGTTTCAGTTCAGGAAGTTGCAAAAGTTCTGGAGAGGGATACCTTTAATGGGGGTCAAATGGTAACTTTTATATCATGTTTATTTTTACCACCCACACAAAGTATAAGACTGTGATGACATTATTTAGTGCCAGAGAATGGAGGACAAGATCCTCAACTGGCTCAATCGTGTGTCTGTAAGAGGAACCAGACTTGCCAGGAACCGCAGGTGTGATGGTCCATCTTCCCTATGAAGACCTTTTTAAAGCCCTCTTCCTCCTTCCTCACCCGCTTTTTTAGTGAACTAAAAGCAATAAGAAAGACATGAACCAGTTTGATATCATAAAATATCTGTCCTTCTGGGGCATCATTGCTACGAGAACATAAGCACACTGGCTTCCACATGTCTGCACCCGTGTGAACCCCACCCTTAGTGAGCTCAGCTCACTACCCCTCACATCCAGCACAGGGCCTCGTAAGCACTCAGGGGCTGTTTTGAGAGGAGGAAGATAGGAGAAGAGAGGGAGAAGGAAGGGACGGCTGCCCAATAGCCAGCACTTCACCCTTCCCTGCTCCGATAAGAGATGCTTGACCCAAGATGGGGTCATGTCCAAAGCCACATATTTACTTAAGTTAGCAGTGATCCTGGTTAGGGTCAGAACCTAGGCCTCCTGGCCACTGCCTTTTTGCTGAGACTTGACAATTGAGTCACCATTTGATGACTTGAGGGAAGTCTAATTAACTCCCACCTAGAATAACTGAACTTCTGTGTCTCGCTTATTTGTTTCTTTGATACTTAGTGTTTGCCCAGGTAAAGTAAACTTTTTCAAGCTATGGAGCAGGGTCAGAGGCCTTGGTTTTTACATTGAGATAAGTCTAGGAGAGTACCTATGTCACCGTGGGTTTCATTTGACTAACAAATTGAGGTTTCGTTGACGTGCTATGTTCCAAAACTGCCTCCCTTGTGTAGAGCCCAAAGGAAAACGGAAAAGAATACTGAGCATGGACAAATGCTAGCCATACCACTTCACTTCCTTTAATCCTCACGGGAACCCAGGGGCATCATCACCCACATGAGGCAGCAATGACTTGGGGCCCTTAAAGAACTCCCCACTCACCCCATGGTTGAATCTGAGTGAGCAGCACATATGATAGGCAGTGCCATTCTTGACATTCTGCAGGCCCTCAATGTGCTTTGAATGGATAAACTCTTGTCGGTCTGTCTACATCATTCATAATCTTACGTCTCTATTATATCTATTGCCATCATTAGGAAGGTGTCATGCAGACCTGAGATGATCCTTAGTCTCAGGCAGCAGGATGGCAAGTAGTCAGATAGGAGGTAAAAACTAAAAGAGGAAAGAATAAGCAACACAGGTTTTATTCATCGAGTGTCAGATGGAAGTGCAGAGTGTGCACAATTAAGTGGTTAATTTGTATTGAAACATCCAATTTTGAAACAATTAAAAGGTAGGGGGAACCTGTGTCTGCATGTCACCAAGCAGCCGTGGCTTCTTTCTGGATTGGCGAAGGCAAGATGTTTTCATGTGACAGAGCAGCACACCCAGGGTGTAGGCTGACAGGATAGGCATCCCCTGAGACTCCTCCCATGGCCCTCCTGACCCTTTCCCACGGCAGAACCCTGTCCAAAAGAAAGGAGTCTCACAGGACTTTGGAGTCTCTCCAACTAGAGGTTTTCCTGGGCCTGCTCACCACCTTCCTGCAACAGGAATGGCATCTGTTTCCAGGCTCCAGGAGTTCCGGCCCACTCCTGAGGCTCATGCAGCATCTTCCCAAAGAGAAGGAAGGGATGGTCAGGAGGAAGGGCCACCTAGTGTGCCCACCAGGCCACTGTTCTTGCATCGTGACCCTCCCTGGGATTCAACTATTTGCATCCCAGGCTTCAGTCTTGGGATTAACTTCAGCTGAAGAAGCAAGGTGCTATTCCAATAGCACTTACCTGGACCTGGTGGTCTGGGAGTTAGCAGGGATTGATTCCTTCATTGCAATGCTCCACGTTTGTTTAGAAAGCAGGGAGTTGGGGAAGGAGCTGGTGAGATCAATACTCAAGGTTTGTCCTATTTGATTGGGGTGTATACTTTCTTTTCCATCTAGTTGTTGTTGAGGCTGTTTATGGAAAGGTTGTGCAAATATGATCAGTAAGCTCCAGGGTCATTAATAATCCCCTGGACAGAGTCGGCTCCACTGCAATTGATTTTTGAATTTTTGAAAATGTCAAATTTCTTGGAGCAGACATGAAAGTCCAGAAGGGCTGGCACAGAGTGTGACTACCTCCTCTTGGGCTAATCTACTAGAAGCAGAGATTGGAGGAGGTTTCAACCTTCTTTTGCCTGTTGATCTGAGTAAGTCTGATGCTCTGTGACAGCTCTAAAAAGAGAGGGGGTCACAAACACAAGCTCTGTGGCAAGACAGACTGCGGTCACTGTGTACACTGTGGAGAGACCAAATCACAGGATCTGCTTCTAAGCAAACCGCACACACCTAATCCCCTCCCCAGGGCGCTGTCCTCTCCCCAAGATGCTCCGGTTATAGGGAGCATTTTGAGACATGTTACATAATGTGAGCTGTACCCCCTACACCAGTGAAAGATGGCCAGTAGTGAAATTACAGCCTTTGGTGTCACAAAACAAAATGTAAATGCCTGTCCACTTGTAGCAAATTAATATCTTTGGTGGTTTATTACAGTAACTGTAAAATTAAGGATTTCATCATGACATGTTACTGATTTCAGAAAAAGTATTTTTACCAGACCTTGTGTCTTTTAAGAACTCAAATCCTAAGTGTGAGGCCATCAGAGGCAGGATCTCTCTAGTGTTCAAGGTCTGTAACTCTGTAAGCAGGCCTGCCATTGGTTATAGCCATGACACCAATCAAAAGGAGGTATCTCTCACCTGATGTGCCCATCCCTCATCTTGGGAGACCACCGTTACTTTAGGACTCCATCAGAAATCCTGAGAAGTCACAGAAGGGACAGATGTGTAGGATTCTGGAGGTGGTCCAGGCTACCGAGAGTCTGGGAGCACTGCCCTCTTTCTTTGGATGGATGGATGACATGCAGTGGGCTGGATCCCTGTGTTCATCAGGCCCAAATCTGGTCCTTTTCTGGAGAAATATTGAGCAAAACACAGAGACAATTTTTTTAAAAAAAAATTTATTTATATATAAATTTCACAACATTGTAATCTCAAGGATTTGCCCCCCCACCCTCCCCTCCCTTCCCCCCCTTTCCCTCCTGCTCATAGTTGTGTGCTTCATTTTGGTGCTTAGCTTGTTTTTACTTTCCTCAAGTCTTTTGTTTATTTTTTTCACTATATCCCATATATTAGTGAAACCATTTGGTTTCTGCCTTTTTCTTTATGGCTTGTTTCTGCTAATATGATTTCTTCTAAATACATCCATGTTGTTATGAAATCATCGAATTTGTCATTTTTAATTGATGAGTAATATTCCACCGTGTATATATACTACATTTTTTCATCCAGTCATCTGTTTTGGGGCATTTAGGTTGTTTCCATGACCTTGCAATTATAAATTGTGCTGCAGTAAACATCCGGGCACAGGTGTCCTTTTGTACCCACGTTGAGGTCTCTTTTGGGTAGATTCCCAAAAGAGTGATTGCTGGGTCAAATGGTAGTTCCATTTTCATTAGCTTGAGGGTCCTCCACACCTCTTTCCATAGTGGTTGAACTAGTTTACATCACAGAGACAATTTCAGCCACAGCATCATAGAAAATGATACCTTAGACTCCCAAATGGATAGGAAACCAGGGCTCTGGTGATTTGGGATTTTCTCGGTCACTGCTGGTAGTAGCAGAGCTTTTGCTTGCACCTCAGCTCCCTGCTCCTACCGTAGTTCAGGCCCTCTCCGTTGTTTGGAAAAGAAGAGACTTGTCTTTTGAAGAGTGCTTCCTTCCTGCCAGGCACTCTGCCCATTTTCTCAATCCCCTCAACAGAGATACTGCTGTCCCAAAGTCCTGGGACTCAGCCAGGACAGAAAACTTGCTGAATGTTCAACAGGAAACGGACAGGGGAGTTACAAGCACCATATGTTGTGCCTTTTTTTGTTCTCACTTTTTCACCTAACCATCTTAATCTTTCAGAATTTCTTTGTGAGGAAGATGGGAAAATGTGATCATGTGTACAAAGGGATTCAGGTTTGGCTGGAAATACATCCGGAAGGAGGTTGCTGGTGATAGGCCACTATGGTCCTGCCATTTTATCATGTTCTTTGATGACATGCAGCCATTGCCCCCGAAGTGTTTGTTAATGTACTCTCTGATGGGACAGAGTAAGTCCAGAAATCCCATGGTCAAAGAGGGAGGGGCACCAATTTGAAGCACAGATGAAACTTAGGTGACCCCAGCAATTTAATTTCAGAAACATGATACTAAAGAGACCTGGCTGTCCCCTCACTTGACCAAAGTTTTCATAGGCCCCAGCCCCTCCAGTTGTACCAATGTGTCTGCTATGGGCTCTGAGGCAGAAATCCTAAGCTTCAAGGAGCAGCCCAGCCTGGCCCTGAGTAGGCATGTAACTTGCATTTGCCGAACAAACACTTCATGTGTAATAACAAGTGGTATTATAACATGTTCGTGAAAGTACCATATTCCAGGATATGTCTGTCACTGAGCTATACCTAAGGTGGCAGGTACAGCCTGAGACAGGTGTGGAGGCTACAGCCAGGATGATGGCCCTGAGTCATAGGAAAGACCTTTGGGAATGGGGATCCAGTCTGGTGATATTCAGGGCCAATGACTTGGAATGGGAATGGACCTGAGATGTTCTTGAACCCATGAAGGTGTTTCTTAGGCTTTGATCTGAATGATGGTAAGAGGTGAACCCTCATGTTTTGAAGTGGAGCTTTGTCTTAGAAGTTGTTACATGCTGTTCATTCTATAGGCCTGAATCATATAAAAGTTTTCAACTTCACAACTTCAACTTTGCTTTTTGATAAAAGTACAAAACATCAAGTAAGATTATATGTTACAAGCCAGGAGTGGTGGTGCACACCTGTAGTCCATGCACTGGGAGGCAAGAGGCCTGGGATCACTTGAATGCGCAGGTTTGAGACTACCCCAGGCAACACAGTGAGACCTGGTCTAGAAAAAGCAGCCAGGTATGGTGGTGGGTGCCTGTAATCCCAGCTACCTGGGAGGTTGATCTCTGGGCAACATAGCGAGACTTAGTCTCAAAAAAAAAAAAAAATATATATATATATATATGTGATATATTTTTTAAGTCAATTCTGTGTTACTTCCATGTCTCTTCTCCCTCAGAGATTCAGTTTCCTTTCTTTTTTTTTTTTCAGTTTCACTGTCCCTATCTAAGCGTCCTTTGAGTTCCAAAAGTCTAGAATTCAAAATGAAATAAATAGGACCAACCCAACAGAGTATGGCTCTAAGCTGGAGGACAGTGAGCCAAAAAAATAACTCTTTCCTCTCCCTCTTCCCTCACTTCCATTTTCTTTTTCCCATCTGTTCATCAAAGGTTTACTTTGTGCCAAACACAACTCATTTCTCTGGTCAGGCGTATAACTTGTCAATAAGTCAAGAATACAGATGTTCCCTAGTTAACTGCTCCCTCCCATAGATGTCTGCACTGGGCAGGGGCCTGACCTCAACGTGAATGAACCTGCAGGAGGAGACTAAGGAACACACCTACTGGATGGCCTGCATGCCCTTTGGTCACAGGGCAAGTCAGCAGTTTCCTCCCTCTTTCCTGAAGGCCCCTCTCATGCCTTTAACCCCCCCCCCTCCGCCTTCCAGAGGCATTTTAAGGAGTCCAAGAGAAATGATGACTTGCTTCCAAGCTTGAGTTTATTTGCTCTATCAGAGGCATCAGACATCTGACCTGTTCTTAGATATTGATAATTCCATGATCCTGGGTAGATGTCGTAGGTATTAAACTTTCATTGCCTTTAAGTTTCTCTGCCTTTAAGTGTGGTGTGCGGTGTACATTATTAAAACCATTTTCTCTTGTTTTAAAGTTAACTCCAGAAACACTATAAGCTGGGACAAGGTCCTAAATAGAGTCAGAATTGAGGGAATATCTTCTAGGAAAGGTTTCCCCTGCATCTATTTATGATTACTTCTGGAGAGAGTGCTCTTTCAGCCCCGAACTCGCTCACACCACAGTCAACGGGCTGTGTAGAGCAGGAGAGCCAGGGCCGCCCCTAGAAGCTCAGCCTTGCACAATTGGCACTTTCCAACACCTGTAGCAAGGCCACTGGGATGAGGCCACCCTGGTACCGCTGGCAGGGTTGGGGGTGTTATTAAATAGTACCCTGGGGTCATAAACCGTTAGGGCAGAACAGAGATCAGGGTCCCAGAAAGTCAGAGAACTTCTTCCTGGTTCCTCTGCTAGTAGAGTGGGTATGGGCTGGTTCTGAAGGTGGAAATGGTGTGTGTGTGTGTGTGTGTGTGTGTGTG
>PVHY01011419.1:0-48065 GCA_004024945.1 Uropsilus gracilis
AGGGGGGGGCAAATCCTTGAGGTTACAATGTTGTGAAATTTATATATAAATAAAAAAGGGGATTGTGAGAAGTGAGGAACCTGCCCAAGGTCACATGGAAAAGCAGGGATGTGGAGATTAAGGGTTGTATTTAAGTGAAAGAGGAGATGGGAGCAAAAACAAGGTTTTCATTCCAAGACCCACCATACCCTTTGGGTTTGTTTCCAATTGTAATACTGCCTTTCCCCTGGTCCCCAAATCTCTGGAAGGCAGGTGCTATCAACCACTGTTGGGACTGGTGTTGTATTTTGGGGGGCAGTTGGCAATATTCATAGAAAAAGAAAAACCATATTAACTCGGGGTAGTGGTTAGTATTCTAGGGAGTTTGCTTATAACTGTGCTCACTGAGTAATGGACATGTCACACACACACACACACACAGAGCTTTCCTTTTTCTGCAACACTGTTGGTGAGATTGTGGGCCATTAGTGTGTGGTTCTGACAGGAAAGAAGTAAGTCTAGGAGTCCACATATTACTCAGTAGCCAGAATGTTCTCTTGTCTTCCCTACCTTGTCTGTGCTACCATTCTTCCAGTATTGCTTGTAAGATTGGTGTGTATATGCTTGTTGTAGGAAGCAGTGACCTTCAAGGATGTGACTGTGGCCTTCACAGAGGATGAGCTGGGCCTGCTGGATGTGGCTCAAAGGAAGCTGTACCGGGAAGTAATGCTGGAGACCCTCAGGAATCTAATCTCTGTGGGTGAGGATGGGCACTCCTGGAATGTTTTTGTGGTTTGAGGCTTTAGTCTTTGGTGTTCTTGAAATGGTTCCCTGAATTTTGTCTGAACATTGAAATGGTTCCCTGAATTTCGTCTGGGGGGACAATAGATCTTTCTGGTATTTGTGAGTAGGATATTTTGGATCGTTCCATATTTCCTTGTGTGAAAGAACTCTAAGTTGATAGTATATTGTTATCTGTATATTCTTTTCCAATTATTTCTCCTGTTTGATTAACATTATTTAATTGATGCGTCCTATATAACAATTTTTGATGAAATTAATAGGAAAATATCAAATCTCCTTAGGAAGAATAGAAAATATTATAACAAAAATTGGCCAGTGTTATCAGTGGTGTGAAAGCCAACAGGAGCAAATTTAATGAAAACAGACACCAATTAGAAGTGTGCCATCACATGCCATCTAATTTTCTATGTAAACATTGACGATCTCACATAATTTTTTTCACTTATTTTCCAGCTCTCCTCAATGGAGTGTATTCTCCATGACTGGAGGAATTTTGTCTCTCTTGGTCATTGCTCTATATTCACAATTTACAATGTTCCTGATGCTTGTCAGTAGCTCTTTATTGAATAAATGATTGAGTTAATGCATGGTGGACATGGAACATGGAAATTGCTAATGGTTTTTTTCAGAAATTGAGTGAGTAGGGAATATTTCAAAATTTTTTTTGTCTTCAAATGAATTTCTAACCTGATTCTAAGTTTTCAGGTGCTTTTGGTTTGTATGTGTTCAGCTTTCTTTTAAGTATTGCTCTGCATCAACAACTTTTTTTTTTTTTTTGAGACTAGGTCTTGCTGTTTTTGCCCATGGAACCGCAGGCTACTGTTTCCCGTGGTACCACAGACTCAAGCAATCCCCAGCCTCAGCTTCCCAGGTAGCTGGGATAACAGGTGCATGTCACCACGCCCAGCTATTTTTTTGGAACTAGGTCTCGCTACAGGCCCCAGGCGAGACTCGAACCGTGATCCCTAGCCCCAGCCACTTCATAGGCTGAAGCTTACAGGCATGAGCCACCATGCCCAGCCTGCATCAACTTCTATAATAATCTGTACAGAGACTATATATAGCATTGTAGTTACCTGTGTTTCCTTTAATTTTCCTTCCCCATTAGAAGCAGAGCATATTTATTTGAGGTAGCTTTTTTAAAAAAAAATTTTACTGAATTAACGTATGTTTACATATTATATAGGTTTTGTGGAGGGCAGTTTCTTTTTTAATATGGATTCTTATGTTTACTTCTTGGATAACTACCTACAAGGGGATAAATTTCTCTTTCCTTATGCATATATCAAGAAAAAAAAAGTCTCAGAAAACAGTCACCTTTTGAGTTAGTCTTTCCCTTAACATTTGCCCAGCTTTTCATTCCCACTGCTTTTCCCAATTTGAAATACATATAAAGACTGACTCTTACACTGTCAAATATGTGCAAATATTTTGTTTTTTGTATAGAATTACCTATGTGCCTATAGGAGGCATTTCATATAATTATACCTCTGTGTGCTGTTTGACAGCATTTAGTCATTTCTAATTTGTTTATTAAAATTCTGCATAATTTGAGTTTATATGACAATTCAGTTATAAATTACAGTCTTCTCTTAGAAATTCATTTATCTTAAAGATCAGTGTCTGCATCCCACAATTTTCCTTATTTTTTTCAATAGCCAGCATTTTCTCTATTCTGTAAAGTTTGTTTCCTACGTAGGAAAACAAAAATGTATTAGATAGTTCAAAAGGGTCCATAGATCTTGATTTAGTATCACAAGTGATTCTTAACACCTATGATTTTCCTCCTCAGCATTAATCCCTTTGTTGTTGTGTGCTGCCTCTTGTGCTTGTCAGTACAGTATACATTAGTCCTTTTCTGATTTCACAAATTTGTAAAGTCTCTTTTGTTATCTGACTTTGTTCAAATTTAAACTGGGATAAAGAGAATCCCAGAAGTTAAGTTCAGAGTCATCTAAGCATGCACATCCTAAGTACCTACCATTAGACACTACTAATCTGTAAGCACTACAAAATATTTATTCTTATTGATAATGTAATTTTTGTTTTCAGCGAGTTTCATTCTAACTGAATGTTTCAGTCAGCTCATAGTTTCTGTCAGTATATAAATCAGAAAACTTTTTATATGGTGAGACTAAACTGTACCATCCTGAGTTTGATTACAATCTCACATTGTAACCTTAGTGTTCAATTTTGAATCCTTATATAACATGATTTTCTATATCTCTAAATTCTGTATCCTTATAGGAGAGAACAATGAAAGCGAGCTGAGAACTGTTCAAGACAGAGGATCACATAAAGAGCTTTACTGCAGGAAAATCTGGCAACAAATTGCCAGTGACTTAAACAGATGTCAAGACTCCAAGATAAATAGTTTTCAATTCCACAGACAATATTATTCTGCCTGTCAAGATGAAGCAGTACTATCTATTCAGATTTCTAAAGATGAGGACTATATACTAAATCATAAAGTGGGTCATCCAAATGATAGTGGAAATCTAGAGTTTCCAACTTTGGGATCCCAGGATGCTTTTAGGGAAATTTCTTACACTGCGTTACAGAATTGTCCGAAGAGATATCAGCAAATATATATGGGAGCTAAATTGTCTCAGTATAAAAAGAATGTGGAGATGATCAATTGTAATTCACATCACCCCAATAATAATGGAGTACCCATAAGTGAAATATCTTCTAGTTGCAGTGATTTTGAAAAAGATAGCATTAAAAAGTCACTATTGGATAAAAACCTTGTGTTTTACACAAAAAGAAAATCTTACTCATGTAACGAGTGTGAGAAAACCTTCAGCAATCTGTCTACCTTTGATCTTCATCAGCAGTTACACTCTAAAAAGAAGTATCACATGTGTAGTGAATGTGGAAAAGGCTTCCGTTATAGCTCAGTTGTTCATATTCATAAGAGAGTTCATTTGGGAGAAAAACGTTTTAACTGTGATGAATGTGGTAAAGAATTTAGTCAGAGCTCACATCTTCAGACTCATCAGAAAGTACACATTGTAAAGAAACCATTCAAATGTGAGCAGTGTGGGAAAGATTTCAGTCGTAGGTCAGCACTTACTGTTCACTGTAAAGTCCACACAGGAGAGAAACCTTATAACTGTAATAAGTGTGGGAGAGCCTTCAGTCAAGCAGCTCATCTCCAGGACCATCACAGAGTCCACAGTGAGGAAAAACCATTCAAATGTGAAGAATGTGGTAAAAGCTTCAGTCGGAATTCACATCTTCAGTCCCATCAGAGAGTCCATACAGGAGAGAAGCCATACAGATGTGTGGAGTGTGGTAAGAACTTCATCTGTAGCTCCAATCTCTACATTCATCAGCGGGTCCATACAGGAGAAAAACCCTACAAATGTGAGGAGTGTGGAAAAGGTTTTAGTAGACCTTCAAGTCTTCAGGCTCATCATGGAGTTCACACTGGAGAGAAATCATACTTATGTAATGTGTGTGGCAAAGGCTTTACTCTGAGTTCAAATCTTCAGGCACATCAGAGAGTTCACACTGGTGAAAAACCATACAAATGTGATGAATGTGGAAAGAGTTTCAGGAGAAACTCCCATTATCAAGTTCATCTAGTAGTTCACACAGGGGAGAAACGTTATAAATGTGAGGTGTGTGGGAAAGGCTTCAGTCAGAGTGCCTATCTCCAAATCCATCAGAAGGCTCACACTATAGGGAAACCTTATAAGTGTGAAGAGTGTGGGCAAGGTTTCAATCAGAGTTCCCGACTTCAGATTCACCAACTGATCCACACTGGTGAGAAACCATACAAATGTGAAGACTGTGGGAAGGGATTCAGTCGCAGAGCAGATCTTAAAATTCATTGTAGAATCCACACGGGAGAGAAACCATACAATTGTGAGGAGTGTGGGAAAGTATTCAGGCAGGCATCGAATCTTTTGGCCCATCATAGAGTGCACAGTGGAGAAAAACCATTCAAATGCGAAGTGTGTGGGAAGAGCTTTGGTCGGAGTTCACATCTTCAAGCCCATCAAAAAGTGCACATTGGAGAAAAGCCATACAAATGTGAAGTGTGTGGGAAGGGCTTCAAGTGGAGCTTGAATCTTGACATGCATCAGAGGGTTCACACAGGAGAGAAACCTTATAAGTGTGGGGAATGTGGCAAGCACTTCAGCCAGGCCTCAAGTCTTCAACTGCATCAGAGTGTCCATACAGGGGAGAAACCATACAAATGTGATGTGTGTAGTAAAGTCTTTAGTCGGTCTTCACAGCTGCAGTCTCATCAAAGAGTTCACACAGGGGAAAAGCCTTATAAATGTGAGAGATGTGCTAAGAGTTTCAGTTGGCGATCAAATCTCACCATTCATCAGCGAGTACATGTTGGTGATAAATCCCGTAAAAGTGGTAGGGATTGTAAGAATATCAGGGATTCCATAGAAGAGAAAAATTCTGTAAAGTGATTAAAAAACAAACCAGGTGTCACATAAATTATTCCAAAAGAAGATTGATTTTACTAAACAATGTTACTCCTCCCTCTCCACAACCTAAGAACAGGAAAAAGTTAACTAGGAATTTGATGACCTCATGGAACACATTGTATTGGCCCATGACTGTTTTTTCCTAGCGCTAGGTTTTAAAAATTGCTTTTTGAATGGATGTTGATTGGTATACAGTGAATTTCTTGGGTTAGGAAATCAGAAGCTTTTGATTAGGAGATTCAAATGGAAATGATGCATAGCTTATCAGTGATGCTGCTACATTTTGAAGTGAAGTAAACAGCACTAGGAATTTATTTAAATGTTTTTATTACACAATGCCAGGGACTCAATAAAATGATAGCAAAGACTTGGAACAATATAATAATTTTAAACATGTTTTGGAATTTACACATACCATAATCACAATATGTGTATGATTATATGTTAATTCATTTGATCACATGTGAAGGGATCACATGTTTACCCTTCTGTAATCAGTGGCATGGGTGACTTTTTAAGGGATCTTAAGGGATTTTTTTCCATATTAATACCTGTGTTTTGATGTAAATTGATACTTTAGTTCACAAAAAAACACTGAAAAATAGAGCTGATAAGTCTAGAAGTCTGTTATTGTTAAAAATGTCCATTTTTCCCACTGAGATATTAAAAGGTACTTTGTAATTTTTTGCAGCTGGTAGCATTGTAAAATATAATGGGGAATATAATGAACAGAGATTGTACCATGTGTTTTTTGCTTTCCTATGCAGCTGTGGTGGCATCATGTAACAAATCCTTAGGTGAGTAGTAGAATATATACAAAAGCAAAAAGGCCAGAGTGTTGGAAAGGACTCATGTAAGACTGCTCACCCAACCACCTATGTATCCTGTGAGGGCTCAGAACACACTTTTTTTTACCAACAATTTAGGAAAATTCTTTGAAGTGTTTTGGCAGTTTTGGGGAACTGTCATGATTGTGGTGTGGGCCATGATGAGACAGATATTGTTAATCAAATGGACTTCCTGGATTCTCTGAACACAGTGATCCTACACATTTCTTTGGAAGAGCCAAAGGAATTATGCCACAATGAAAGAGCAAAGCCAAATTTTGAATTTGGATGGACTGAACAAGGAAACTTGCTTTTACCTAATGAATGTGGATAGCCATGAGGCTGAAGTAAATGGAAAGTCTACTAATACCCTACTTGATTTTAAAAATGGGTCACTATAATTTTAGAGCTTTGGAAATCTCTAAATAGAAGCTGGACCTTACACAAATGTAGAAGTCCAGTTTTCATCAAAACTTAAAAACGTGTGTATCAACGAGAGCACCAACAAAATGAAAGACATTCAGAATAGAAGAATGTATTGATATATAAAGAATTTTTACAATTCAAAATAACAGACTGAAGGATGAGAATACTCCAGAGATAGACAAATGACAAATATGCAAATGGTAGTCAATGTTATATTACTCCTTAAATAATCAAAACCACAATGATAGACCAGTTTACCTTCACCAGATATGTGAAAAAAGATTTAAGTGATAAAAATATTAGAAACCTCATACATATATGGGAATATATTTGGTAAAGGCTTTGGCAAGTGGCAATTTATTAAAAACTTGATCAGTCACAGTATTACTTAAGATTCATAAATACACAAGAAGGAATTTAGATATATGTCCACAAAAACTTGTACAAATCTGCTCAAAGCAGCATTATAACAATGGTAACAGCTCAAATGTCCAGCAACTGATAAATGAAGAAGTTCATACAATACCATATATATTTAAGAGTGGAGTGCTCATACTTGTATCAAGATGAATGGAACTTGAAAACATGGTAACTGTGAAAGAGATTAGTCTCACAGGAACACATACTGTGTTATACTCAGAGGAAATGCTCAGAATGTATAAACATACAGGAAGTAGGTACTAATGGTTGCCCAGGCCTGGAAATTTCTGGGGCTATTGGGAGTAACTAATAATCTGCTTCAGGTTTCTTCTTGGGTGATAAAAATATCCTAAAATTGATTGGTTATGGTTTCACAACTCTTCAAATATACTAAAGAATATTCAAACTGCACTTTAAAAATAGATAAATAGAACAGATTTATTAACTACATGTAAGTTGTAACAAAAATGAAGAGCCGAATAGAAAATGTACCTGTATTTTAAATTCACAAAGTGTTAAGAATACTTAACTCAAAAGAACTCACTTGGTGGAAAGCAGTGACGGAGAATTCCAAGCATTTAAGGAAATGCTCAAGCTTAAAAGATATATTGAAGTCTAAGGTGATGGTCTTCTTCCTCTACAGCGAATTTTCTATTGTCCTGCTAGGTGCCTGAAGATACCAATCAAAAGGATGCACGCCTACCAAACATCCATTCCCTTTTAGTCTAACTCCTATACGGCAGCATTTTGGATTTTACTATTCATCTATGCTCCTTCCGATCATCACCATTTCCGAATACCATGAACGTGGCTACAGTGCTAAGCTTTTAATGTACCTGCACCAATACCCACAACTGCCAACGTAAAGGCCACAGCTCTGACCAGATTCGCTCTGGCATCCTGGGAGTTAATACTCAGAGGCTTTGAAAACCGGGAGATTTTCTCGTCAAGGGGGGGTGAGGCTGAGGCACTCCATTATCGGGCATTCTGGAAGGTGTAGTCCGGCGTCTGTGTGGCCAGAGGTACTTCCAGTTCCAGCCCGAGCGACCAGGGAATGCTGGGACGTGGTCCAGGGCTATCCCTGGTTAGGATGCACTTTCGCTTTTACCGGGTCTTCCCTCATTTCCTGCTCCTGCGGAGTAGATACGTGTTTTACAGTCCTGGGCTCCCTCCCCGCCTGCCACTGCCCACACCTGAGGGGGACTCGGCGGGGCGCCCACCTCGTTCTGGGGGAGAGTAAACGAAGCCACGCAGCTGCGGAGATGGGGCAGAGGGATCTGCGCGCCCCTCACGGAGGACCGGCGCCGAGGTTCCTGCTTCTCTGGGTCGCAGGCCAGTCGGGTCTCCCGCTTGAGGGTCGGTCTCCCGCGTTTCCCTACGGGCTTCCCTCATCCGCCAGCCAGCGCTACCCTTCCTAGTGGCGTGACACGTGCTTGGTCTGCTGGGTCTTGGTCACGTTATTTATCCGAGAGTGGTGTCGCTGGCGTCTGCTCCCACGCATCTACAGACTAATTCGTGAAATGACCCCTGGTCCAGGGAGGTCCCTGGCTAACTTATTTTTACACCAAGGAAAAAGGCACCAACACAAATCTTCACATAATGTAGAGAAGAAAGCTGTCTTTTGAGTATTGTAGAGAAACACATTTCATCTCGATAGTCATTTTCAAATACTAGGCTTCTAGACTGTAAATTAAAGGAAAGAACAGTATTTACCTTAAAAAGTTGTGCAGTCTCTGTGTATAGAGACTGGAATAGTCCCCAGCACATACCTCATGCTCCTTAAGAGACAGGTGGATATTGCAGTCAGAGCAGATGTGTTCTGTAAATGACAAGTGCAGCCTATGTTGTAAATTTGAAATAGACACGTAAAGTATGCGCTCATTGTTCAATCCGAAAGTCCCTATGGAAATGTTATAGTGGGTCTGGTTACACTGAGGAGTTGATCGCACTCGTCTACACGGAAGCTTCTTTTTCACTTTGTATAGTTGTTCTCAACTAGACAGGATGTTCTGAATTATTTGAGTGTCCCATGAAGAAACTTGAAACCTATGTTATAGTCTCCGTCTATTGCAGGGTGAAAGGGGTGGGCTTTGATTCTTTTCTACCAAAAAAGTGGAAAAAAAGCAAAATAAAGGCCATCGTTTCCCTTTTGCTTTAGATAGTAGTGGGTACAATTCTATTAGCAAAGATCAGGTAATCTGTCTTACAACTCTTCACTGAATCTTGAGCTACTGGCTGTTATATTTTGTATGAGAAAACTAAATTCCATTGACAATGGAGATGTGCTTAGGGCCGGGAATATGCAAGTTCACTGCCGAGAACTTAGAGTTTGGGTGTTGAAATGTTTTTTAACTTCAAGCGGGGACAAGGATTGTCGCTCTTCTTCAGATTCCGGGAACTGCATTCCGGAACTCGGCCCGGAAGCATGGCGCTGCGGCGCGCGTCTCCTGGGAGCTTCTGGGAAATGTAGTCCCGGGGCTCTGAGTCGGGACTCTTCCTCCCGGGAGGCGGGGTCATCTTCACGTTTTCCGGTCCCGGGAGGTGAGCGTCGGCCCCTGCGACAACAATAGCTGCCCGCTCCTTTTCGACCAGATCTCCCGTCAGGTGGCGGCCGTGATGGTGTCTCAGGAGGGAGCAGTGGCGGCCGCCGGCGGAGGGGAGGGCGGAAGTTTGGGTTCCCTCTGCGTGCTCCCCGCTTACCAGGCTGCGCTGCTGCATGTAAGGGAGCAGAGTGGCCAGTGGTTTATTATCTGTGCGCTGTTCCTTATCTATAAAATAGCGTGGCAAAGGAAGCAGCCATAGATAGATTTGTGTTTAGAATGAGGGGCCGTGCGAGATAAAAGCTTGGAACGGTGGTGTCAGTCAGCACGGGTCGATTTTGTTACGAATGTATATATCCCTCTCGGGCCGGGTTTTGACGGGAAACCCCAGGAAGGCTGAGGTCAGGGCTCTGGGAGCAGTCATGTCCCTCTGTACACCCAGCTCTTCGAGCTTTCCTCATTTTCAGTCACTCGGAGTGAGCAGCTGTGGATGTCCATTGGGGTGTCGCTCTGCTGCAGTCCCAGTTCATCATTGTCTCCATCATACCTGAATTCGGAAAGAGGAGTGTTGACTGGAAATAGGCTCAGTGATAGGCTGGTGAAGAGTTTTTATGTAAAGTGAGAATTGCAATCCAGGAAACAGGCTTTATTTACTGGTTCCCCCAAAAGGCAAGTTTGAATTTTGTTTCTAATAAAAATATAAATATTCTTGACTGGTCTGTTTGCAGTCCACCAGCAAATTTCTACTAGGAAAATTTATAAATCTTTGTTGAATAAACCTGACAGTGTTTGTTTTTCCTCCTCATTACATTTGTATGTGTTTCTACCATAAACTCAATGTACCTTTGAAATATTTGTTTTATATATAAATAAAATATACGTTGATTTTTAAACTTGACACTCATTTCTGCCCTTTGTTCTCCTTTATTGTCTTCATTTTAATTTATTCCCATTCACTTAGCCTCCTTTGTTTTGAAAATGATATAGTCTTATTCTTTTAGCTGTTAAAATAGAACAGATACTGAATTTAATCATCATGTATTCTCATAAAGAGTAGACAAAAAAATCTTGAAATCTGAGAAGCTTCTATTTCCCTGACATAAGAATAGACTGGGTTTATGTAAACAAAGATACTACCAACATATTTGCAAGTGTTTTCTATTTTTACTTCCTTCAGGCTTCATTTAGATACGAATTTTTTTCATTTTTGTTTCACTAAATTATGATGTCTTCATCATATAATCATTTATTTGCATATGAGACTCAACATTACAATGATTTTCTTTCCTTGTCTTGGAAGAATCATTCAGTTGTTTCAGATTTCCATCTGGTTTCCATCTTTCTGTCAATGCAATTGCTGTTTCTCCTAGGTAAACTATGTAGTTTTTCTGGGATGCTTCCAAATGTTCAGCTTTTTATTGTTATTGGTCCTGGGATTCACTAAAATGTTTTTGATAATATTTTTACTCATACAACTCAAACTTTCTATATGTGACTCAGGGATAATCTCTTAACATTAAGACCTACCTGTTCTTCATTCTCTATTGACCCTATTTGAACACAAAGTAGAGCTTCTCAGTTTATATTCCATGTTTATTATTTTTTTAAAGTCTATCTTATATGTTTATTTCCTTGCATGTAGGATAAACGGTTTTTTCCTCATAAACCTTTTCTGACTTCATGAAGTAAATTGCCCCACATGATACTTTTAGAAAACTAATATTGATCAATAAAGTGTTCCTATCAGGGGAACAAGTGATAGAGCAGAAATTTTAAGTCAGAATTAGGCATTTCAGAGATTCACAGTATCACAACAGATGGATGAAATATGAAGTTCAGGTACTTCTCTCAGGTTATCTTGATTCTTAAAAAATACAAAAACAGTTCTAATGTAAATATATTCTGCTTTTTTATAGGTACAATGAAACAGGACTCAGTGAAAATGGGAATATTCTAGGAATATTCCCTCTACTCATTTAATTCTCAGAACAACCTCTTTGGATGAATATGATTTATAATTCTTTTCCTATCCTCACTGTATAGGTGACTTAAGTGAGGCACAGGGTTTTTTTTTTCCTTTTTTAACACACTGTTGTGACACATGATAGGTGTGATTTCCTGGCTTTAAAACTGGCATTTGACTCTGGTGCCCACTTTTGCTGTAATCCAATGTGTTAATAAAGAACCTCTCATTTCCTGTCAGCCCCAGCATGAGAAATCCTTCCAGTGGGAATATTGCCTTTGGGGGTGCCCCTGGCTGAGGATCTGGAGTCTAGTTCACATCTGCTACCAATCTCTGTGTGGCTGCATCTTCCTGGCATAAGGGCTTCTGTGTAGTTCCTGCAGGAATCTCTGAGGACTCCTGGTTACCTCAGCCTGCCTCTCACAGCTTTTGTGTCCTTCTGCAGTTATGCCCTCCCAAGATTCCGACTTGCCCCAGGAAGAGCAGGAGAACCAGTATCAGGTAATCATGCATTTTTTTCAGTCTCTTAGAACATAATGTTGTTTCTCAAAGGTTATACTCCTTTTTGTCTTCCTTGAAAGGCTAGTTTTGCACAGCAACTCTTGAGTGTATATTGTGTGGCAGACTGTTTTATTTTATCTCCATTATTTCACAGTAAAGTCTTTGAAAAATATCATAGAAATTCTAACTAGACAAAAGTGATTTACACTATCACCCTGTGTACAAACTAAATCTTCACTTTCCCCATAGTATGTTTTCACATGCATTTTTAGCTATATGTTTGCAGTATTGGGAACAATCAGATGTACTTTTAACATGCACATTAGATAAGGCCTTAATATTCCTAATTATTATAAAAATTAAGTAAAATTCAATTGGAATATGAATAAACAAGAATTAAAAAACTCTTATCTGTAAATTAAATAAAGCTTTGTTAGTAACTAAACTTGGACAAGTGCTAAACAATGCTTTCTACTTACACTATTTCTTGGGGTTTTTGTTTGTTTTAAGGAATTATGTCCCACTTGACCAGATTCTGGCTATTCAGGAGTACTTTTAACTTCTAACATCAGAGCCCTTTTGAGAGCAGCATGCCATTACACTTTCAGAAATTTTATGTCCTTCTACTCTAACTTTGCAATTATTGCTTCTTGGCTAAAATCTCTGTAAAAACTTCTCTCCAGCATTGATTATATGAAAATTTGTACTAATTGTGTATTATTTGACTTGTGAAATATCCAGCTTTGAGGAATGTTGCACTATCTAGTCACAGAACAGGATGGAAGTGATTATAGCAGTGGTAATTGTATAAATTGAATATTTGTCATAAGATGTCAGATAGCATTCTGTGTGCTATGTGTATGATAACTTATCTGATACTCTCAAACACATTGTAACTTAAACCCCATTATACAGAACAGGAAATGGAACTAGGGTGGGAAGGATTTTTCCTGATGCTAGGGAGCTTGCCAAATCTTGAAATTGGAACTCTGGTGACTTAGCCAACCATGAATGATGCAGTAATGCATGTCATGTGCCTTGAAAATACTGGGGAAGAACTATAAGTCACTCCTGGAAGCTTGCTGAAGGCCTATGCACTTGGCAGATGTTATGAATAATCATAGACTGAAGGTTTTGTGGGGAGGAGACATTCAGAGAAACAACTGCTGGGATCCCTTTGACTTTGATACATTATAATAATCCTTTTTATGAGTACAGCTACTTTGTGCTGCCCTACTTCACTTGGAGCTTGTGAGACTGAGGTTACATGCATTTGTTGCAGGATGGGATGATCTTTAAGGATGTGGCTGTAGTCTTCACCAGACAGGAGCTGGAACTACTGGAACCTGAGCAAAGGAAGCTGTACCAAGATGTGATGGTGGAAAATTTCATCAACCTGATCTCTGTGGGTGAGGACATCCCTGATGTGGAATTTCAGCCCCCTTGAGTGTCTATATCCTTTGTTTTTCAAAGCTTTGAACTTTTTGAAATGATTCCTTGTCCTTGAAGACACAAGCTTTTCTTATCCATGAGTCTACAGGCATAGCTTATTCTTCTTTTTCTGTTCAGATAAAATTCTTTCCAGTGTGATTTTGCTATCATGACAGAGGCTTGGAATTCTGTGAGAAACTGATGGATGCCTCACCCTTCTGTTGTCCAGCTGCCCTGCTTCTGCTCATTGCTTCATGTTTGGTGTGTCCGGTGTTCGATACCTACTGCACTTTACTGCACCTCATTTTTTAAATACAAACCAAACCTCAGCTACTACACTTTCACTTTTCACTTTGTCACTTTTCACTTTTGCATGACCAGATCTTTTTAGCAAATCTTGCAACATTTTCTACTATTGTTTCTAGATATTTTTTAAACCTCTTCCACCTTAAGGCATTTCATGATATTCCATCCATGCTCGTGGGCAAATCTGTCCTGGGGAAAAAAATACTGTAAGTCTAAGAAGCATAAGACAGTGGCTTATTTTTGAAAGAATTCTAAGAAAAAGAACAGTGTGACAGAGAATTAAGTGAAGGGGAGCTCACATCTGATATTCCTAGCGATGGTGCCTGGTTTAGAGCAACCGGTGTGATGAGGGCTATTTTGGAGCATTGTCTTCCAGTGAGTGTCTTAACAAAGTGTTGATTTCTTAACATCTTTGAATATATGTTCATATTCTCCCACTTTCAATGATAAACACTACTCAAAATTATATCAGCACATATAATGAAATTATCTCAGGTGACCAGACTCAGAGGGCAGGCATCACAGTCTCTCACTTCTGTTGTAGTATCACATTGGCTGAATTTCATGTTAGTGAAAACTGCTTTGTCCACACAGTATCGTTTCCTCTTAGCTGCTCCCCCTGTGATGCCTAAGCTCTCCAAAACCCCCACTATATATAGTGGCTGATTAGTAGCTTCAAATAAGTTATTTTAGGAGTCAGAGGCTAAGATGTGAGTCCTGATGAGAAGTGAAGATTTCTGAACTTGTAGGTGGGTATTCCAGCGTAACACAGGTAGCAGTGGTGTGGGTCTTAGCTGATACACAGAGATGGTGGTGAGTTCTTTACATGTTGTGTTGAGTTGTGGCCCCAACACCTGTTTTGCCCCTATGGCATGGGCCTTTGTCCTTCAGACACTCTTGGTTGCCCACTGGGGGTCCCAGTCTACCCTTACTCCTGGCTACAGTATTGGCATTAGGGACTTCCAAAGCCATTTGCTAAAATGACACAGCAGCATTTAAGAAACCTTTACTTTATTACATTTTTAGTATGGCAAAGAAGACTGATGGCTGTCACTAGTGGGGTATCATTCAGTGTGACATACCCAGATGTGTGCACTGAGACCAACTGAGGCGCTTTTGTTTGCATTACTGGGATGTAACGTTCCTCTTGAGCATATTCTTTAATGAAGAACTTGGTGCCCCCTTAAGTATTTTCAGCTAGTGTCTTATGTATATTTAAATATTTTGTAGGCAGGGATAGGGAAGAAAAATACTTTATACCTTGGTCCAGCGTAGGTATAAGTAGAACAAATGTGTAAATTTATGTATGTGTTTACACTGAAACATTACATATAGTAGTGTTCTACTTATATACTCCTTTGCTTTTTTTTAAGTAATTTGTCACAATGCATGTAATTTGTTTCATACTTCACTACTAAAACTATTAAGAATATTGTAAGATTGGGGCTAAAGCAATGAAGAAAACAAAGGGCATATTTTTCCCATACCTACTACCTTTTTGACTAGTAAGATGAGAAAAAATTAGAATCGTATAGTAAATGAAATAGTAAATGTGCTGGTGAAAAGTAAGCAGAGTAAGGCAAATGGGAAGAATCAGTGGTGTTTTATACTATGAAATATTTATATATCACTCAATTTTATATTGAATGGGAAAAAAAGCCTTGTCCAGCTGTGTGACATTGGAGCAGAAACCCACAGGAAGTGAGAAAATAAAGGATTTCAGCTTCTGGGAGAAACTCTCTGTCTCTTTCCCTTGGCTTGCCTCTCAGAGTCCGCAATGTGCTCTTTTTTTTCTTTCTCCCCAGTTCTTTCTCATATCTACCTGCTTACTTCTCCCTTTTCTACTTTTTGTCAAGATTCCTATACTTAGTAGAAGATACAGAACATGAATGTTTTTAAGCTTTTGATTTTATTTTCTTATTTTCGTACACCTTTGATCATTTTTGTATAATTGTTGTCCCCCTCAGGTATGGCCCTCCCATCAGTAATGTACCCATATACTAGCACTCCACTCCCCTGTGTCTCCCTTCCCCCTGCCCATCACTCCAACTCCTCTCACTGCAGTTTCAGATTGATGGCCAGACCACTCATCTCATCTTTTTCCCGGAATACTATCCTTTTCCTGAGTGCTGACCTGTGCCCATGGACTGCAGCAGACCAGGCTGCTTCAATCTTAAAAGAAAATTTCTACTGAAGTACTAACTTATGTCTCCACTCTCGTCTTTTGTAACTTAATTGTGTAGAATCACATTGTCATAAGAGCGCTGTGGAATAGGGACTATGCTTTTAACTAATGTTCTGTAGGTTGGGATGTGACTTGGTTTTTTTGTTGCCCTTCAGCCACTGATGTCATGCATGTAGCAGTCGCTGAGTGGATAGGAGCCTATTACCCAATCCTTTCCTTATACTTGAAGCAAAAAAAAAACATGAGAGAAGGATAAATTCATTGAAGCTTACCCTGTGATCTAACAGTGGAATCATGATGTCCTAGACAAAACATTCACTGTCTTCATCTCTGTTTACTTTTTCAGTAGGCAGCAAGGATCAACATGAAATGGAGATACTTCAAAAAAGACCTTTAAACTACCTTTCTCATGAGGAGCCAGTCTGCAGGAAGCTCTGGAATCAAGCCACAACTGACTTCAGTAGTTGTCTTCAAAGGAAGAGCTCCCTGTTACTACAAAGTGATTGTCTTCAGGTTTCTGGAGATGAGCGTGATGTGATGAATCTTAAGGATTCTAGATCCTTTTACATGGAACATCCTGACTTTCGTAGTTTGACAACCCAGGATTCTTGTGGAAATTACTATTTGAATAAATCACAGAATCAGAGTAGAGGTAAGCAAATTAGTGTGAAAAATAGCCTGCATATGTATAAAACCTTCATGAAGAAATCATCTCTTAGTGAGCTTATTAAAGTTGACACAGAACAGAAACTCCATAAATATAATAAATGTGGCAAACACCTTGGAAATGATGGCATTAAGCAGCTACTTTTAGGAAAATATCTCCAACCGTGTAGGGAGTGTGGACCAAGCTTCAGTCATACCTCAAGGCTTCTAGTCCCTCAGAGTGTTCTCACAGGTGAGAGATGCTGTAGTCAGCACTCACATCTGCAAAGTCACCAGAGAGTTCATGCATGGGAGAGCCTGCTGAGGTGTCATGAATCTGGTTGTGGCTTCAATAAAAATTCTTTTCATTCTCATCAGTATAATCACATTGGAAAGAAATCCTTCAGATGTGACACTTGTAGCAAAGGATTTCATAGCAACAGAGATCTTACCATTCATTACAGAACTCACACAGTAGAGAAACCTTATAAATGCAATGAGTGCGGCAAATGCTTTAGACAAAATTCAAATTTTCTATGCCATCAGAGAGTCCATACTAAAGAGAAGCCATACAAATGTGAAGAGTGTGGAAAGTATTTTGGTTGGAGTGGTAGTCTTCGTGTTCATCAGAGGGTCCACAGGGGTGAGAAACCCTATCATTGTGAGGAGTGTGGTAAGGGCTTCACTCAGGCTGCACATTATCACTTACATCTAAGAGTTCACACTGGTGAAAAACCTTATAAATGTGATGTCTATGGTAAAGGTTTCAGTGACAGTTCCCTGTTGATAAGCCATTGGAGAGTCCACACCGAAGAGAAGCCACTCAGATGTGAGGTATGTGGGAAAGGCTTTCTCCATAATACAGATCTCCATTGCCATTTCAGGATCCATACAGGAGAGAAACCCTACAAATGTAAGGAGTGTGGTAAGGGCTTCAGTCAGGCTTCAAATCTTCAAGTCCATCAGAATGTCCACACCGGAGAGAAACGATTCAAATGTGAAATGTGTGGGAGGGGTTTCAGTCATTCCTCAAAGCTTCAAATCCATCAGAGAGTCCACACCGGGGAGAAACCATATAAATGTGATGTGTGTGGTAAGGACTTCAGTTATAGTACAAATCTTATACTTCACCAAGTAACTCACACTGGTGAAAAACCATACAGATGTGATAAGTGTGGGAAGGGCTTCAGCTGGCGGTCAAATCTTCATGCTCATCAGAGAGTCCATTATAAATGTGAAGAGAAACGCTATAAACGTGAGGAATGCAATAAAAGTTTCATTCGAGCGACAGATTTTCATGCACATCAGAGAATTCACTCTGGAGAGAGGCCCTACAGATGTGATATATGTGGTAAGAACTTCACTTACCGTTCACATCTTTCATGCCATTAGAGTCCACACTGACAAGGATCTTTTGAAATGAGAAATGTTTTAATTAATGACTTAAATGAACATTTTTGGAAGAGTCCATGCTCCTAGAATTTGTAGAGTCCATGCTAGTGTTAGATCATATCGGTTACTGAGAGTGGGAGGGAATTTCTTCAGACTCAGAATCTTTCTATAAATCCATTAGAATAATGACAGAACCAAGCAACAAGAACAGAACTTATGTTCAGTGTAGTTTGTCACTATCTTCCTACAATACAGTTAATAAAATGGATTACCTTTCAAAATGAATGTATGTTTGAAAATAATGTGTAAAAATAATATCATGTACGGAAGTGGTTTGGGGGTGTTTTTGATTCTTTTTAATATTATATAATTTATTTTATACCATTATTACTACAGCTGTAAAGCAATGAAGATGAAGCAAATCAAAGTTAAAATTGTGGCAAAGAGGGAAGAGATGAAAATTTTTCTGTTGCAAAAGGTTCTATTGATGGCTTTATTTCAAATTTCCTTTAGGATTTAAATTAAAAAGTATCCCCAGACATGAATTTGTCATTTTCAGAAGTATATTTTTTGTCCTTATATGTGCACATAGAAATCATCAGTTGGACTGGCAGATTCTTTTGTGATTTGTTGATCCAGAGGTTCACTATGCACATCAGATGTGTAATTGTAACGTGTCTGCAATACATAAACTTGGAAAATTACAAGGCTCGTGGTGTATGTGTGATCTCACTTTAAAAATGTAGAGGAATAGGTATGTATTTACCCTAGTTGTTACTGCATACTAGCCCCAGAGTGTAAACATCTTCTTGGCACACTCATTTCACTTGTACCAGTTGTTAACATTTTGAATTGTAATCATTCTCCCATGTGTGTGAATGTGCACCTTGGTACCTTGGTACCTGTGTGAACACATTTTCTTTTGCCCCTGAATGTGTCATAAATACCTTACCCCTTGCACCTAAGTATGTGTATTCTAAGAAAAAGAATTTATCTGCACGACTGCCATATAACATTCAGGAAAAATTAATATTGATATTGCTTTTCTATAAACAGACTTTATGAACGTATTTCCAAATGTTTTCTCACCTTTGCTCTTTCAAAGTTTTTTGTCATAATTATTTTTCATTCTTATTCAGCTGAATTGTCTTTGTTTTCTCCTCATATAATAATCACTTCATTGAACTTAGAATTCAAGGTTAATAATTATTTTCTTCATGTTGTAGATAGCAATTATTTTAAATTTCCATTTCTGTTTCCCTTCACTGTCAGTTGTCACCTTTCTTTGTTAAATTGTTTCTTTCTGGGCATCTACAATATTTTTGTTGTTTTCTTTGCATTGTTGAATTTCATTAGGATTTGAGTATATATTTAACATGTTGGGAATTTCTGCTTGTGAATTCAGCAGTCATTTCTTGAAATGAGACCTTTTCCTTTTCTTCTCACACTCCAGCTAGACAGCTATTGAGGCCTCTCAGTCTGTTTTCCATGCTTCATTATTTTTTTCCATCTTTCTCTTTGTGTGTTCATCTTTATCTTCCTGAACACAGGATAAAAAGTTTCTATCAATAAGATTATCTGGCTTCATGAAGTTAATTGATCCAAATGATACCTCTTAGAGAATTAAGACTTTGTCTATAAAATATTGCTAGCTCATCAATAAACTGCTTAGAAGAAATTTTAAGTTAGTATTAAGACTTAGAGATTAAAGATAGAATAATAATACATGAAGTTCAGGTACCATTCAGATCTTTGTTGTTAAAAAAGTAAGTTGCAAAGTCAGTTTATACTGCAAAGTGTCATCTGCTTACTCCCCCTCCCTTTGTAGCAACTAAAAACAGTTTTGTGGATTCAGAACATTTTCTCTAATTATTTAATCATTGGAAGAACCCTATCAGGTGAATATGATATCCTTTTCTTATCCTACCCTCACTGTGTAGGTGACTACAATGAGACACAGAGGTTTTTTTAATACCCCATTGTGACACAGATGATGGGCATGATTTCCAGGATTTAAACCTGGCACTTGACTGGAGCCCACTTTTACTGTAAGCCACATGTTAATAAAGTGCCTCTCATTTCCTTCCAGTCCCAGCATGAGAAATCTTTCCAGTGGGGACATTGCCTTTGGGGGTGCTGCTAATCCCCTGTCTGGTATCCTCTAGCTGAGGAGCTGGAGGAACTGGAGTCTAGTTCATGCTCTGATACCAAGTTCTGTGTAATCACATCCTCCCAGAATGAGGGCTCTCTGTGTCGTTCCTGCAGGGGTCCCTGCAGAGTCCTGCCTCTCACGGCTTCTGCAGTTATGCCCTCCCAGGACTCCAATCTGTCCCAGGAGGAGCAGGAGAACATGACCCAACTTCAGGTAAATATGGTATTTCTTTCAGTCTCCTAAGGTGTGATTTTGTTTCTTAAATAGTTAGTCCTTTTTCCCTTTCTTGAAAGAATGTTGTTGAACAACAGCTTTTGAGTGCATGTAATGTGCCAGACTGTGTATATATGTTTGTGTGTTTGTTTTATTTTATACCTATATTATATCATAAAACAGTTTTTGAAAAAATAAACATTCTAACTAGATATAACACTGATCACAAACTAGCTCTTTTCGCTTTTTCAGTCTTTTTACATGCACTCATGACTATGTATTTCCATTGTGAGAAATGATGGGGTTTATTTCTAACACACATGTTTACGAAAGGCATAGTATTCTAATTCTTATTAAGATAACAAAACCAAAAAAGATTAGTAAAACCTATTTGGAATAAAACCTATTTGGAATATAAGTAAGGTAAATGAATGGGAGTGACTCAGGAAAGAAAATAAATTTGTGAAGAAAATAATATATTGCATGTGTTAGTAAGCATTTGCAAATTAGAGGAAATTTTCTATTTATGATTTTACTTCATTTGTCAAAGGTTTATTTGAAAGTGTAATGCCTTGCCGGAGTCTAGAGATTCAAGCAATCTAGAGATTCTCTCTTTGACAAAGCTGATTTGGGAGAACCTTCCAAGAGGGCAGTCTGCCTTATGCTTTCAAGATTATGTGGTCTGTGACTTTGAAGCTGCTGATTCTTGGATAAGATCTCTGTAAGAAATTCTTTGCAGCATTGATTATAAACTTTGTATATAATTTTATTTTTCTTGGAATGATTGAAATTGAAATTAAGTCTTCTTTTAGGAATACTATACAATGAGGTGGAAATTGTTCAAAATTATTGAGCATTTGTGATGTGTCAGGCACCAGTCTAAGTAGGGGGTATATAGACCTCTACTCATCCTTTCAATAGCTCATGTTCTAGACCCAATTATAGGAATTTCTGCATTTTTCTATAATTCAGATCTTGCCATTTGAGTTCAGTCTGCACCTTCACTAAATCGTAATGGATTTTGCAAAGGTAGATATTGCAGGTTTCTCAAAGAAAACAAAGAAAGAGCAGTAGACTTGTCTTAGAGGGTTGCTGAAGGCCTGTCCACTTTGCAAACTTGTGAAAAATCAGAGTCCTGATTTGTGGGGAAGCGAGGAGAGACCATGGGATGCCACTGAATCTGAACAGCTTTAGGTAACTTTGTCTCCCCACTGCTGTTCTTCCAATGGAGATTGTGAGACTGAGAGTGCATCTGTCTGTTGTAGGAGGGAGTGACCTTCAAGGACATAACTGTGGTCTTCCCAAAGCAAGAGTTGGAGCCACTGTACCCTGCCCAGAAGAAACTGTATCAGAATGTGATGTTGGAGAATTTCATGAACCTGGTCTCTCTGCGTGAGACCACACGCCCTTGACACTGAACCTCAACCCACTTGAGAGTCTCTGTGTCCTCAGTTATTCAAAGTGGGAGTTTTTTAAATATCTCCTTGCTCTTGACACACGTTTTTCTCATCTCTGGGATGACAGGCATAGGTTATTTTGGTCTCTGGTTTAGGCACAGTTGTGTCCAGAGGATTTTACCCTAGAGGGGTGGACTGTGGTCAAGTCTATATAATTGATTGTCACAAATGTATCAGGCACTCTATTTACACCTAATGGCCAGAGCTGCCTCTAAACCTCCTTCAGTGAAAAGGGCAGTCTCTACAACAAAGAAGTCACCTTTCAAAAATAGAATAATGTGTTTGGAGAAACTCTGTGTTTCAAGTGATTTATAAACAGGCAGCTTAGCTTGCATACTTTTTCTTTGAAATAGTTGCTCTTTCAAGTTATAATTGGGACACGTTGGTGGGACAGGTAATTAGTGTCCTACATGGTCGTGGCATAAATGATTTTCAATGAAAAAGGATAAAATAGAAGAATAGAAACTACCAGAGTGTCTTATCAGGTATTGTTTATATTACAGCTAATATACATGAGCATATTTATATATATGTTTACAGCAGAAAGTAGAATTTCATATAGTAGTGTGGTAATGGCTTATGATACATGTCAGTTGTTTTGCTTCTATTAAAGAATTTGATGCAATTTATGGGATTGTTTTCACAAGTAATTCATCCCAACAGTTTGAAAAATACTTTTAGAGTGGGGCTCAAAGCAATGAGGAAAACAAGGGCCTATTTTCCCATGCCTATGTTCTTGACTATCAAGAAAAAGTTAGAAAGTATATAATAAGTCAAATAATAAGTACTGTGGGGAAAATAAAGCAGAATAAGGCAGATGAGAAGATTCAGTGGTGTTTGGACATAGGGAGGAGATTTTTATATTGGGTGATAAGAAGGCCTCATTCAGTTGAATGACATTGGCTCAGAGATCCATAGGCTTGAGAAAATAAGAAAGCATTGTAGGTCTCTATGTAGAAGCTTTACGAGCCTTTATTCCTAATTAGAGGGAGTATAACCCTCTCTCTCCTCCCCTTTGTGGTTGCATTTGAGAATCTCCACTGTGCTCTGTGTCCTTCTCCCAAGTTCTTTCTCAGTCATACAAGATTATTTTTCCTCTTCTTTTTTGCAGAGACCTAAGTTTCTAGCAACTTTAGAGTAATGAATGTTGTTATTCCAGCTGTTAGGTGTGGGAGTCAGATGTTCCTGAACAAAGCAGACTCTTTCCTTATTTCTAATTGTTACTTTTTCAATAGGCAGTGAGAGTCCAAAGGAAATAGAGACTCTTCATAAAAGGATCTTTAGAATACCTATCACAGGAAGAGCTGACCTGCTGGCAGCCCTGGTATTGGGTCACAAGTGATTTCAATAGATGTCTTCAGAGGAAAAATTCCCACTTATTACAAGGTGATTCGCTTCTGGTTTCTGAACATAAAAACAATGTAAGAAAACATAATGAAAATGGCTCCAGTTGCACTGAACTCCAGCATTCCTAAGTGAAGAACCCAGGATTCTTGTGGAAATGGGTATTTGGATGGATCACCAAATCAGAGTAGATGTCAGCAAATTAATGTGAAGAATAACCTGCTTATGCATGAAGTCTTCATGAAGAAACCACCCCTTAGCGAGCTTATTAAAACTCACACAAGAAAACTCCATGAATGTAACATGTGGCAAACACCTTGGCAATGATGTCACTGAGCACCTACTCTTAAGAGAGAACCTCCATCCTTGTAGGGAGTGTGGAACAGGCTTCAGTCATACCTCAAAGCTTCCAGTCCATTGGAATATTCTCACAGGAGAGAGATGCTCCAGCCAGTGCTTACATCTGCAAACTCACCAGAGAATTCATGCAGGGGAGAGCCTGGTGAAATGTCATGAATCTGATTGTGGCTTCACTAAAAATTCTTTTTGTTTTCATCAGTCTATTCACACTGGAAAGAAATCCTTCAGGTGCGACAGTTGCAGCAAGGGATTTCATAGCAACAGAGATCTTACATTCATTACAGAACTCACACAGGAGAGAAACCTTATAAATGCAATGAATGTAGTAAATGCTTTAGTCAAAACTCATATTTTCAGTGCCACAAGTCCACACCAAAAAGAAACCATACAAATGTAAAGAGTGTGGAAAGTGCTTCTATTAGATTTCTAATCTTTGTGTTCATCAGAGGGTCCACACTAATGAGAAACCCTATAGGTGTGAGGATCGTGGTAAATGCTTAAGATGTAGTTCAAGTTTTCAAACCCATCAAAGACTCCACAATTTTTTAAAAAGCCCATACATACATAAAGAATATGGAAAGTGCTTAAGTTTGAGTGCTTTGTGTTCATCAGAGGAACCACGGGGGTGAGGTGAGAAACCCTATAAATGTGAGGAATGTGGTAAGAGCTTCACTCAGACCACACAGTATTGCATACAATGGAGTGTCCACATGGGAGAGAAACCACACAAATGTGACTTGTGTGGGAAAGGATTTGTCCAGAATACAAATCTTCATCTCTATTTCAGAGTTCACACAGGAGAGAAACCCTAACAATGTGAGGGGTATGATAAGGACTTCCATCAGGCTTCATATCTTCAAGTTCATCAGAATGTCCACACTGGACAGAAACGATCCAAATGTGAACTGTGTGGGAGATGCTTCAGTGGATCTTCAACACATCAAAGCTGTCAGCAGGTCCACACTGGAGAGAAGCCAGACAAATGTGAGGAGTGTGGTAAGTACTTTATTTACCGTTCAGGCCTTAGATTCCATCAAAGAGTCCACACTGGCAAGGTTATTTTGCAATGAGAAGTACGCTGATGTCTTTAATGAGAATGAGAGTTTCTTGGTTTGGGAAAGTTCATGCTGATTGATGAATTATATGAAGCTCAGAATCTTTCTGTAGATTCTTTTAAATGATGACATAAGAATTTTCTGCTTTCTCCATCTTTCCAGCATTTATTAACAAACATCTGTTCATTTACTCATCATTTAGTTCTTATAAATTGGAGCATATCATTACTCTCTCATCCAATAAGATATTTCACATTCATCTTGCACTCCAGCCTCAGCTCCAATTACTTTAAAATTCCTGGTTCTTCATAGCAGGGAATGCGCTTTAGAATTAAAAATCTGTGTAATTCATGTGAATTTATTTTTTAGCTCACTAATAAACTGAATTCTTCACTTTGGAAATTTATGTTTATAGGTGAGAGTTGGATATATTAGATATATTGGATAGTTGGATATATATTGAAATATATCCAAAATCTCTCAATATATACTGTTTTCAAAACACAGCATTCTTTACTGTCTTCTAAAAATTGACTCCTGCTTGAGTATACAAATAACATCAGGGAGACAGCACAAAGCCCCAGGATTTCCTTGGTCTTCATGCTTTTCTCTCAGTCTAAGTGGTCTTAAGCACCTTTGATTTTCTGCTCAGCATTAACCCCCTCGGTGTTCTGCTGCTTCTGGAGCAGGCTTTAGCCATCTCAACAAGGTATGCTTTTAATCATTTTGTGTCTTTAGATACTTTAATTGTAAAAACTCTTGTGATTTTCTGACACAGTTCAAACCTAAAATGGGAATTTATAGTTAATAGGGACCCACAAGAAACTGAAATCCATCTAAAAAAGTATTGCTTGAGTTCCTGCTAATTACTCACTGGTAAAAACTGCGAACTTTCTCCAGAGTGCTTGTCTTCCTTGAGGCTGTATCATGGTAGGAAAGATTACATCTTGAAGAATGACTTGATGTATGTCAGAGGGCAGTAGTTTTGCTTGCAATGAGATTTATTAATGTAAAGTGGTTGGAGTTTCATGGTTCCTATCACTGTATGACACCAGAAACTTTTCATGTGGCAAAACAGTAAGCTGAACCTTCCTTCCTTCCTTCCTTCCTTCCTTCCTTCCTTCCTTCCTTCCTTCCTTCCTTCCTTCCTTCCTTCCTCTCTCTCTCTCTCTCTCTCTCTCTCTCTCTTTCTGAGACTAGGTCTCACTATTTGTGCCTGTGGAACCGCAGGCTCTCATTGTCTGGGGTACCACAGACTCAAGCAATCCCCAGCCTCAGCTTCCCAGGTAGCTGGGATTACAGGTGCGCACCACCATGCTCAGCTATTTTTTGGAACTAGGTCTTGCTATGGGCCCTAGGAGGGACTCAAACTGTGATCCCTAGCCCCAGCTGCTTCATAGGCTGAAGCTTACAGGCACGAGCCACCGTGCCCACCCTGAACCTTTCTGAGGCTCACCGAGATCTGATGTTACCTATGAAATTTTAAATCTTGAATTGTTAAGCAAAGCTTTTGCTAGTCCCACTCTCTGAATTCTCTGTCCTTATAGGAGAGAGCACAAAAAGGGGTTGTGAATTATTGAGGATAGAGGATCACATGAAGAGCTTTCATGATGGTAAATCTAGCAGCAGGTTGCAAGTGACTTCACCAGATGTCAAGACCTCATGATGAATACTTCTGAATTCTACATACGGGTGATTTCCCGCCCAGGATGGGGTAAGACTATATTCAACTTTCTAAAGATTAGAACTGTGTACTCAGTCATAAAATGAATGATTCCAGTGATACTGAGTCAACTTTTAAACTTTGAAATCCCAGGATATTTTGAGGAAAATTTCCTTAACTGAGTCACAAAATTATCAGAAGAGATAGCAGAAAATTTCTGTGAAAAAATACTTTGTTTAAAGAGAGTGTTGACATCTACCACTGGTAAAAAAATGAGGGAAAACACAAACAGCTGGGACTACATCAAACTAAAAAGCTTCTGTACAGCAAAAGAGACAATAAACAAAACAAAAAGAAACACAACCAACTGGGAGAAAATTTTTGCCCTCCATACAAGTGATAAGGGTCTGATAACAAAGATACACAAAGAACTCACAACAGAAACAAAGCAAAAAGTCCAGTCAAAAAATGGGGAGAAGAACTACAAAAAACACTTCTCCAAAGAGGAAATACAGATGGCCAATAGTCATATGAAAGAATGCTCCACATCACTAATAATCAGGGAAATGCAATCAAAACCACACTGAAATACCATCTTACACCACTAAGAATGGCCCGTATAAAAAGAACGGGAAACAACAAGTGCTGATGAGGATGTGGAGAAAAAGGAATACTCTTACAGTGCTGGTGGGAGTGCAAACTGGTCCAGCCACTATGGAAAGCTGTATGGAGACCCTCGAGCAACTGAAAGTGGAACTACCATTCAATCCAGAAATCTCATTACTGGAAATCTATCACAAGCCACCCACGATGTGATTGAATGGTCCTGAGGGGGAGGGTAAGGATTGACACTTGAGTCGAAACTCGGACAGAAGTGGCCCACACCCTCTCTCTCTGGACTGTGATACTCAAGTTTATTTAGCATCAGACTTTTATAAAAAGCATCAAGCAATTAGTAACAAAAGGAGTTTTTATCTAGGGTCACATGGTTACAAGCATATCTTTACCAGATAGGCCACCTACAGTAAGTTTTGTCTGAGACTGCTCAAGTTTGGCCAAAGTATTCCACAAAGATTACTTTATAATCTTTGGAAGGACTTTGACTAATTAGAGTTCATATTCTCACATCCATTGACAGGCAGTCCCCCAGTGTAGGAAAACCTAATACGTGTGAGGAGTATAGGTAGGGCTTAAATCAGAGTTCTCAATTCACGTACTGATTCGTACCAGTGAGGAATCATAGAAACATAAAAACTGGGAATGGATTCAGTCACAGAACAGTTTTTTTTTTAATTTTTTGAGACTAGGTCTTGCTATTTTTGCCTGTGGAACTGCAGGGTCACGTTGCCTGGGGTACCACAGGCTCAAGAAATCCCCACCCTCAGCTTCCCGGGTAGCTGGAATTACAGGCACATGCCACCACGCCCAGCTATATATTTTTGGAACTAGGTCCTGCTATGTGCCCCTTTCGGGACTCAAACTGTGACCCCTGGTTTCCCTGGCCTTGGTTTCCTAGGCTGCCGCTTACAGGCATGTGTCACCATGCCCGGCCTCAACAGTTCTTAATTGTAAAATTATATTTCTTGTTGAGTCAACATAAGAGAGACACTGTAACTGCGAGGAGTGTGAGAAGTATTCAAGAAGTTCTTAAGTCTTTTGGCCCACTGGAGTGTCTGCACTGGAGAAAAATTATACACATGTGAGGAGTGTGGGAAGATCTTCAAATGGAGCTTACATCTTGACATGCATCAGAGGATCCACACAGGAGAGATATTATCTAAGTGTAGGAGTCTGGTAATCACTCCAATCAGGTCTCACATCTTTGCTTCAGCATAATGTCCTCACTGAAGAGAAACAACAAATGTGATATGTATGGTGAAGTTCTCATGGTTATAGTTTTGTGAGAGTTTTCACATAGAAACCTTACAAACATAAGATGTGGTTAAGTGTTGAGTAGGTTTTAAAATCTAGTCCATTACAGAATAAATGCAATAAAAGGTAGTGGTTGTAATACAACAGTGAGTCCACACAAGAAAGAAATTGATAATGTTATTTTAAAAAATCCATTTTTCCAATCATGAAGTTAAGAAGAGAAAATCATTTATTTAGTTATTGGCAGGGGAGATATCATGATCACGAAGGTGGTTTCCCCAGGGCAAGACTGATCCATTGCACTCCAGATGTGCTGAGCCCTGCGATTTCCCCAAATGTAAACTTGACTGCATAATTTGTGGTAGTGAGGGACTGCATTTGTGCTTTACCCTAAAAAAAAGAAAGAAAAAAAATCATTTGTTTCATTCAAGTCACTGTTTCATTCATATGTCTACATATCTCATTAGCAATAGTCTGTCAAAGTAGAGTTCTTTGTAGGTATTAATGTTAAGCTTAATTTAGTACTTTGCTCTTTAAAATATCATTCTGGAGAGAGGCCTTAGGATCCTTTGATGGACTGATGAATAAATGTATAAATAATATGTGACATTGCTCTACAATGGCATATTAGTCAACAAGAAAAAGGAGTGAAGAATGAGAGTGCATGCACCAATATGATAGGACCTTAAACATGTTGAAAGATCAGTATCAAAAGATCATGTTATGTGACCACAATTACATGTAACATTCAAGATAAGTAAATATACAAAGTAGTTTAGTAGTTATCTGGGGCTTCGGATTGGGTGGAAATTCAGAATAACTTAATGGGTTTCTTTTGGGGGTGATAAAAATGTCCTTTGAGCCAGGCGTGGTGGTGTGCGCCTGTAATCCAAGCACTGGGAGGCAAGAGGTCAGGGATCGCTTGAGTTAATAGTTTAGTGAGTACCCGAAGCAACATAGCAAGACCTAGTCTCGAAAAAGCAGCCGGGCACAATGGCGGGTGCCTATAATCCCGGCTACCTGGGAGGCTGAGGTTGGGGATCGCTTGAGTCCGCGGGATCGGTACTACCCCAGGCAACACAGCGAGACCTAGTCTTAAAAAAAAAAGAAGAAAATGTTCACTGACTAGTGATGGCAGGACTCTGAATATACTAAATTCAGTGGAAATGTGCACTTTAAATAGCTAAAGATTACTGTAAACCTGCGTTAGATATTAGGGCACAATAGAAAACATTGCTAAATCTCAAATTCACAAGCTACTAATCAGAATACGTAACTAAATTGTGTAAAAGACAGCACTCAAAGGAAAAAGTGAGAAGGTCATAAGTAAACAGTCACAGGAGAGACTGGATACCAAGCTCTTGAAATTATTTCTGCTAGAAGCCTGAAGACACTAATTTGATTCACTTCAATCCAATTCCAGATGCTGAGGTGGTCTGTCCCTACCAAAGACCCTTTCAGTCTCACCCTGTGGGGCAGCACTTTGGGTTTTACTTTGACTCCACTCCTCGGCACCTTCCGACCCTTGAAGATGGCTAAAGTGTTGCAGAGCTTTCATTGACAAAATCTGCAGTTGCCACCGAGCAGGACGCTGCCGCTTAAACCAGCACAACTCCGTCCCTGAACTCTCGGAAGACAGGGGGCGTGTCCGTCCTAGGGGGTGGGGTTGGAGCCCTCCGTTCCCTGATTCTGGGAGGTGTAGTCTCCTCGATGTGGCCAGGTGCACTTCCGCTTCCGGCACGGATGGGCAGGGACTGTCGGGAAGTGGCTTAGGGCTTCCTTTAGTCAGAAGGTACTTTCGCTTTTAGCGGTTCCTTGATGCTTTCTGCTCCTCGCGAAGATGTGTGTTTTACACTCTACGGGTCCCTCCCCTCCTGGCATTGCCTTGATACCTGAGGGGGGACCGGCAGGGCCCTGCGCTGCTTCCGAGGGAGAGGAAGCGAAACCGCACAGCTGCGGGGAACGGGCTAGAGGAGTCCGCGCGTCCCTCGCAGAGGCCTGCCAGAACGCTCCCTGGGTCCCTGCGTCCCTGGGTCCTTGGGTGGCGGGACACCTTCCTTGAGGCTTTCCCTCAAGGCGTTTCCCTTCCCGTTCTCCTCATCCTCCAGCCAGCGCTGGTTTGCTGTTTCTCAGTTACATTATTTATGTCGAAAGTAGTGTTAGTGTAACGGAAAGACCAGACTTCAGGCCACCTGTCACCACTGAAGGCCAATAAAGTAGAGTGAGGAATTAAATCTTTTAAGTTGCGCTTTAAATAGCCGGCAACCTGCATGGGGGAGGTTGACAACCTAATGAAACTGCCTTGACATCTCATTTCCAGCTGGATTTTTATAGTGAGTTGAACAAAGTCAGCAGCAGGCTGGCCATCACTGATGTCAGCAGCCTGTGATGTCCAGCCCCCAGAACTTTTTATCGTCCTCCTAGACACGTGGTCTCACATTCCCACGGTGCTGTCTTGTCTTTTTAAAACAAAACAAAACAAAACACTTTACTATAAAGATAATTATTTCACATCTTTGTGATCCCCAGGGCTCCCCCCTCCCTGAGGCTTGTCTTCTGATAGCACTGGCTCCCACACTCCTCCTGAAGTGTCCTTGGACTGGCAACTCAGTAGACAGGTCATAAACTATGTGTGTACACAGACTTACTACTCTACCCTGTGTAGTGTCTTGCCCGACCACCTCCTCTTCCTGAGCCCCTATCATTAACATCCACTCCCAAGCATCATCTACACACTAATTTGTCAAATGGCCATGAGTCCGAAGAGGTAAGTCTTTGGTTAGCCTTCATCTTTAACATCAAGGAAAAAGGGATCAACACAAAATCGCCACACATGTAGAGAAGCCATCTTCTTTCTGAGTATTGCAGAGTAGAGAAAAACATCTCATTCTCTAGTCATTTTAAAATACTAGGCTCCTAAACTAAACTAAAGGAAATAACAGTATTTACCTTAAAAAGTTGTGCAGATGAACTTTCTCAGTGTGTACAGAGATTGAATAGTCGCGGGCACACAATTCACACACACACACACACACACACTTCACTCTCTTAAGAGACAACTGGATATTGCAGAGTAAGAAGTAGATATGTTCTGTAAATGACAAGTACAACCAGTGTTGTAGTCAATTTGAAATAGACACGTAAAGTATGTACTCCTTCAAATCCAAAATTCCCTAATGTTATAATGGATCTTGGAGAAGTTGGTTATCTACACAGAAGCTTCTTTTCCATTGAGTATGTCAAGTCCTCAACAGACAGGATGTTCTCAATTACTTTAGAATCCCATAAACAAATTTAAAATATACATTTTATTCTCCCTCACTTTTTCATTTTGCCTTTGAGTCTTCACACCACGTGTCTAAAAATGCAAAATAAAAGCCATTATTTCCCCTTTAATTTGGGGCACTGACTCGTTTATATGAGAAAATGAATTCTACTGGCAATAGAGATGTACTTCAGGCCGGGAACATGGCGGGAAAGCAAAAAGGGGATTCTGAAAGTTCACTGCCAACAATACACAGAGTATGGGTATTTTTTATTGTTTTTTTTTAACATTATGATTGCTTCTAACACTAGGGCGCAAGGATTTTTTTGGGTGTCCTTTATATATATACTTTTCTCGGGTACTTTTCAAATGAATTTTATGGTGTCTCATGTCTTTTTCAGTTCATCAGGTTCATTCACACAGTAAAATACTCCTAGGAAAAATGTTCAAATGTTTACTGAATGAACCTGGGTACGTTTAGTTTGTCTATTACCTTTGGTTTGTATTTCTACCATACGTACACAGACATACTCCCATTCAGTTATACTTAAAATCCTTATATTTAAAATACGTATTTTTGAGGGGACATGGAGAAAATATATTTATTTTTATTAGAAATGGTGGAATATCTTAATATCATGTTGCTAGAGGTATTATCCTGGCATCCAAAGACTGCTGTGTCTGCAATAGAAGTAATCTTGTGAATATACTGCTATTTTAATATTGTCTACCAAATTTATCTTGGAAAATGATGTTTGCCACTTTAAAATATTTTTTTCTTTTGACCCTCCTCTCTCCACCTCTGTGTTTCCATTGTAATTTCAGCAATAATCTCTTAGGCAACTAAGTAATACTTAAAAGTCTTAAAAATTTAGAATATTTCCATTTAAATTTGCTGTGCTATACATTTCCATGTTTTCCTTTCTTGTCTTCATTTCAGTTTAGTTCCTTTTACTTAACCTTAGCTAGCTTGCAAATAATCTGTCTTCCATGTTTCATATTTTTTATTATGTTTCTCTTTGTTACATTCTGTATCTCCATGCACATAGGATAAAAAGTTTTTACTGGTAAATCTTTTCTGGCTTCCTGAAGTAATTTACCTAGAATGATAATTTTCAGAAAACTCATACCAGTGTCAATAATTGTTACTACCTGGGCAACAAACAAATGAGCAAAAATTTTAAGTCAGAATTAGAAATTTGAGAGATTAAAGATGTCTTTTGTTGGAAAGCAATAGCATAAAGTCCAGATATCTTTTTTGCTTTTGTTTAGAAATGTTGTTTTGAGATGAGAAATTATAAAACCAGTTTCTGCTGCAAAGTATCATCTGCTTTTATAGCTTTTTTTTGTAGCTATAAAAAAAAAGGATTCCTAGTTTTCAGAACATTTGCTTTGCTCATTTAATCCTTGGAAGAACCCCATCAGGTGAGTATGATTTCTAGTTCTCATCCTGCCCTCACTGTGTAGGTGACTGCAGTGAGTTACAGAGGCTTTTTAACACCTCACTGTGACACATGATTTCCAGGATTTAAATTTGGCACTTGACTCTGGAACCCACTTTTACTGTAAACCATGTGTTAATGAAGTGCCTCTCATTTCCTGCCGGCCCAGCATGAGAAATCCTTCTAGGGGGGATATTGCCTTTGGGGGTGCTGCTAGTTCTCTGCCTGGTGGCCACTGACTGAGGAGCTGGAGTAACTGGAGTCTAGTTCACACTCTGCTACCAAGCTGTGTGTGGCCGCATCCTCCTGGCATGAGAGTCTCTCTGAGTCATTCCTATAGGGGTCCCCGTGGGCTCCTGGCTGCCTTGGCCTCTCATAGCTTATTTGTCCTTCTGCTGTTATGCTCTCCTAGGACTCTGATTTGCCCCAGGAGGAGTAGGAGAATATGACCCAGCTTCAGGTAAATAAGTGTTTTTTTCAGTCTCTTAGGGCATCTGTTGTTTCTCAAAGGTTAAGCCCCTTTTTCTCATCCTTGAATGACTAGTGTTGCACAGCAGCTCTGAGTGCATGTGTTTTGAATTATGTGTGGATATGTGTTGTTTGCCTTATTTCATTATTTTTATACAATTTTCACACAACAGTCTTTGCAAAAATAATAGATGTTATGACTAAACAGATTTTAGTCAAGTAATTTGCATACCACCAGTTGCAAACTACATTCTTCATTTATTAGTAGTCCTGTTTCACTTGCATTAACAATGATATATTTGCACCATTAGAAATGAAGGGTATGCTTTGAACATATGGATTAATTATAGGATTAATAGCTATACTTTTTATTTTTGGTATACATATATATCTTTTTTACATCACTGTATGACCCTAAGTTCTTCCACCATTATTTAATTTTTAGTAAATTGCGTTTTGCCTTAAAATTATAAAAAATGATAACTCAAGGATGTGGAGAGAAGGGAACACTCTTACACTGCTGATGGGAATGTAAACTGGTCCAACCTTTATGGAAAGCTGTGTGGATGGCCCTAAAATTAATTCAAATGGAACTACCATATGACCCGGAAGTGCTCTCTTGGGAATCTACCCAAAGAAGACCTCAATGCTTGTACAAAGGGACACCTGTGCTGGGATGTCTACTGCAGCACTATTTATAATTGCAAGGACGTGGAAGCAACCTAAATGTTCCAAAACAGATGATTGGATGAAAAGGATGTGGTATACACAATGGAATGTTACACATCAATTAAAAATGCTAACTTGGATGATTTTATGATAGCATGGATGTACTTAGAAGAAATCATATTAGCAGGAACAAAGTCATAAAGAAAAAGACAGAAACCAAATGGTTTCACTATTATATGGGACATGGGAAAGATAAACAAAAAGCCATGAAGAAAAGTTAAAACAAGCCAACAACCAAATTAAAGTACACGACTCTGGTGGGGGGGGGGTGATAAGGTGGGAATGGTCGCGGAGGGGGTTTGAACCCAGAGATCACAAAGATGTGAAATTTATATATAAATAATTTAATATGAAAAAATAACTCAAGAAACTAACTAGGAGAAAATAGTTATGACCTTTTAATGTTTGCTACCACTTTTTGTGTAACTGCCTCACATGTAAGCACCGTGCTAAAGATTTTATATGGCTATAAAAGTAGGTGATGGATTTTTCCAAGTCTTGGGTTCATATGCCACCAATAGACTGTAGATCACAGCCTTCCTCCACTGGTGTGGAGGAAGTGAGACTGGCCAAGAATCCCAGGTGTCTTTTAGGCCCCTGCCTGGCTTGGGTCACTCTGCTCTGCTGCCGTGTTCCAGTGGGCGAAGGAAGCATGGTTGGGTGCTGTGCTCCCTCCCTTGAGGCTTTACTTGACCAGCAGAGGACATTATCTCCCATCTCATAGACCCTCAGCCTAGAGTTTTCTACATTGCACTGTTTGGGGTCTTCCAGCAGCGGTAAACATACTTGACTGAACTTGTTTCCATTAAGGGAAGTGATTTTCTATCTTCTGTGGAACCTGGGACATTTGCTGTTATAAAGAATATGGATTACAGACTTAGCACCTTACGAATGAGGCAAAGCATGGTTCAGCCAAGCCCCTACCCAAGTGGGCGTGGGACTGCACCTGCCCAGCCACCAGGGCCCCACCCCCACGCAGGGAGGTACCAGCACACTGGCGGGATGGGATGATATGCCCCTTCCATTTGACTGTCACTCCAGCTAATCTTCAGGAAGAGGAAGAACATACATAATACAAATACCATCATAGAATGGGTGAGGAACTAGGTAAAAATCCAGCTCACAAGTCTGAGCTGGACACAGGAGATCCAGTGCATGTTAGACCGGAGAAACAACTATGGAAGCACAATGTCAGGAATCCACACCTACGCACTCACCTGGTCTGGAAAAGCCAAGACCTCATTTCTGGGATGCATCTAAGAGAGCAAGACTCCCCCCACCCCACACCATGGAAGCAGAAGGCCAAAGAGTGGGGGCATCGACCCCACAGCCAAGTTGGCAAACTGAGGCAGAGGAGATGATCTGCAACAGCCATTCACAGATGCCTGTATGCGCAGAGAAGCTTCTTCACCGACACTGGCTGGGGGTGAGGCCCTCTAAACCAGATGCCAGAACCATAAGGTAAAGCAGCAAAACAACACAAGAGAAGGGATTGGAGAAGACAGCCTACAATGAGAAAGCATGGACAGACCACAAATATGGACTGGCTGCCCAACACAAGGTTAACACTGAAAACCTACCAGCACAGTTCACCTGGTCCCAAGAACACAGTCCCTCACCCAATGAAAGGACACTGCCACAGGAAAGAAAGAGACTAATGCATTTAACACAGACTAGCAAACAACAAAAAAAGGAGGGGTCTGAGTGAATGGAGGGGGCACCAGAAGGAGGGGGAGGTATCCCAGAAACCATTTACCGAGGTTGTGATTTAAAGAATAAAAATAAAATGAAATAAAAAAAGAAAGCACCTTACTCTCCAGTAAATTTAAATAAATACAACAAGCCTCTCTGATTGTGGCAAGGAGAGTAAGAAGTAGGAAACTTGTCTGAAAGGGGGTCTCTTAACGGGAGATGCAGTGCCCTCTTGTTTTCCCCAGGGTAAGGGCACTTTCTATCTCACTCTTAACTTGGAGACAGTTTTAACCCTGACTCCAGCCTAGGGCTTGCAATCGGTCAGTGGTGAATAGCTATAATTTTTAAGATCAACAATACAATTGGAATATGAGCAATCTAACAAATAGAAGTGTTACAAAAATAATTTACAAAGAACCTGTCATCTTGATTTCTAAGTAAATGTGTTATGAAAAGCTGTCCACTTATTTATTTCACTTAAGTGATTAGACTGTCCTGTTTGACCAGAGTCCAGAGAGTCAGGGGTACTTGTTCTTTGCTATGATGCTTTCATTTTTTTTTTTCAAATTTTTAAATTTTCTTATTTTCATACAACAGCAGTCATATTTATATAGTTGCTTTCAATATTTCCAGATGCATTGTCTATGACTTGTCTATGGAACTTCTTGGCTAAAACCAAGATCTTTGCGGCATTGATAAGTAAAATTTGTATCTAATTTTGCATTATTTGAATTGCTTAATGAGAAATCATCCATTTTAAGGAAGATTAAAGTGTAGTCACAGAATATATAAAACAGATTGTAGCGGTATTCATTGTTCAAGTTTATATACAAAGTTTGTTCAAAGTACAGACACCTTGTGATTGAGACCCCATCTGAGCTAGAAGTTCTGTAGAAGAAATGTAGCTAGTGAGAGCTTAAGAAGTTTCCCATGGCCCTGTAATTCAAACCTCCACAGTGAACTCATTCTATGCCCAAGGCAGCTATGAATGGTGCAGCAGGTAGACATAGCAGGTGCCTGGAAAACAAAGGGGACGGGTTAGCTCTCTCTCCCAGAGGGTTGCTGGAGGTCTGTTCGCTTTGCAGACATTTTAAAGAGTGCTAAAATTCAGGCTCCCTGGGGAACTCGGGAGGAGAGAGTGAGTGGGACAGCTGCCTGGATATCAGTCGAAGAAATTCAGTAAGCTGTTTTAGCTACTCTAAGCTGCCCGTCTTGCAGTGAAGATTGTGACACCGAGGTGACATGCATTGTTGTAGGAGGCAGTGACCTTCAAGGACGTGGCTGTTGTCTTCACCACACAGGAGCTGGAGCTGCTGGACCCTGCCCAGAGGAGGCTGTATCGAGATGTGATGGTGGAGAATTTTAGGAACCTCGTGTCACTAGGTGAGGACAGATGTCCTGACACTAAACCTCAACACCCTTGAGAGTCTCTGCATCCTCAGTTTTTCATCTTTGAACCATTTGAAATAGTTATTTGTCCGTGAGGACACAAGTTTTTCTTTTTTCTTATCCAGCAATGACACGAGTAGGTTATTGTATTCTTTCTATTTAGGTAAAATCCTGCCCACTGGTGATTGTAGGCCCAGGGGGATATTTGGACGTGTCCATACAATGTGGTTGTCACACAACAGGATAAAGGATACTGTGGGATCTAATGGCAGGGGTGCTGCTGAACCTCCTGAATGCACCGGAGACCTTCTACAATAAAAAGTAGCCATTCCAGGATAGCAATATAACATAGTAATAGCAGCTTAGTACTGCTATAGTATAAATGGTTTCCAGTGAAACAGAATAGAATAGAAATTAGCAAGAGTTTCTTATCAGTAGCTGCTCAGTTTGGAGCAAGAACTGACCATTTGTAGTGACCTTTAAGATTGTGGGAAATAAGATGAAAACAGACTTTGGTTAACTCTTGTTTTATGTTTACATAGACAGGAACTGGGTTGTGATCTGTTAATTTTCTTACTACAGTTCATAATTGAAAACATTCCTAAACTAAAACCTTCGTGGATTATAGGAAGGAACAGAATTCTATCTATTCATCTTACACATCTTTCTTTCCCTAGGACATCTCCCCTTCAAACCAGATATGGCTTCTGAGATGGAGGGGGAAGATATGGTCTGGATGGTGGAAACAGACACTCAGAAATGGGTGTTCCTGTGAGAACCACTCACCTGTTCTTTCAGGTATTAGCTCATCTGCTTCTCACCAGTTTTGTGGGCCCCAGTCTTGTCCCTATACCTTAGTCTCTTTCGTAGATGTGACAGCAAGCCTCCACACTGGTCTCCTTGCTTCATCACTTGTACTCCTGTTCCTTGTTCATAAATGGTAGCCACAGTGATGCTTTAGAAAGTAGGGTTGTGCCATTTCCCACCTACCTCCCTCCAAAGACTGCCAATTTCACTTGTCCTTACAGTGCACGGCAGGACCTGACCTTTCCATGCTCCTCTTGGTTGTCTTCTTTGTTTCCCTTGCTTAGGTCATTTCTGCCAGGCTGGTCCCCTTCAAGTGTTCTGTTTCATTGTCTTTGACCCACTCTCTGCCTGGGCAAAGAGTTCCCTCAGCTGCTCCGCGAGTCGTTGGGGTCTGTAATCAAATTGTAGCTCATCAGTTTGGGTTCTGTTCTCCTGTTCTCTCTCACTTCTTTTTCTTCACTCTTTCACCTCCTTCTTCCCTTTATCTTAAATTTGTGTTTTTAAGTTCTCTTAAACGTTAATAGATACCCTTTGAGGATATACATTTATATACCACCCCCCACGCCTGAAAAGTCAAGCAGAGAAACTTGTCTGCTAACAAGCAGGGTAGCTCCTGAATTCTGTGAGAAACTGATGGATGCCTCACCCTTCTGTTGCCCAGCTGCCCTGCTTCTGCTCATTGCTTCATGTTTGGTGTGTTCGGTGTTCGATACCCGCTGCACCTTACTGCACCTCATTTCCTTACACAAACCAAATCTCCATCCTGAATATTGTCACTTTTCACTTTTGCATGACCAGATCTTATTAGCAAATCTTGCAACATTTTCTACTATTGCTTCTTGATGTTTTTTTTTTAACCTCTTCCACCTTAGGGCATTTCATGATTTCCCAGCCATGCTCATGAGCAAATCTGTCCTGAATAAAACCTACTGTAAGTCTAAGAAGCATGAGACAATGGCTTATTTTTGAAAGAATTCTTAAAAAAAGAACAGGGTGACAGAGAATGAAGAGAAGGAGAGCTCGCATCTGATACTCCTAGCGATGGTGCCTGGTTTAGAGCAACCGGTGCGGTGAGGGTTATTTTGGAGCATTGTCTTCCAGTGAGTGTCTTAACACAGTGTTGATTTCTTAACATCTTTAAATATATGTTCATACTCTCCAACCTTAAACAATAAACACTACTCACAATTATATCAGTGCATGTAACTAAATTGTCTCAGGTGACCAGACTCAGAGGGCAGGCATCACAGTCGCTCACTTCTGTAGTAGTATCATATTGGCTGAAGTTCATGTTAGTGAAAACTACCTTATCCACACAGAGTGTTCTTTCCTCTTAGCTGCTCCCCCTGTGATGCCTAAGCTCTGCAAAACCCCCATTATATATAGTGGCTGATTAGAGTAGTTTCAAATAAGTTATTTTAGGAGTCAGAGGCTAAGATGTGAGAGAAGTGAAGATTTCTGAACTTGTAGGTGGGTATTCCAGCATAATGCGGGTAGCAGTGGTGTGGGTCTTAGCTGATACACAGAGATGGTGGTGAGCTCTTTACATGTTGTGTTGAGTTCTGGCTCCAACACCTGAAGTTTGCCCCATGACATGGGCCCTTGACCTTCAGATACCCTTGGGTGCCCCTAAAGTGACTCATCAGAATTTAGGAAAAAGCTATACTTTATATCATAATTTTTTTCTTGCAAAAAGCATGCAAATTGGGCCCTACATAAGAATTACACAGAGTGAAGTTTGGGAGTATTCCTTCTGCCACCATCTTATAAGGACCCTTGTGATTACATTGCTGCCACCCAGGTAATTCAGGGCCTCTCTTCATCTCAGTATCAGCAATGTAGTTGAGTCTATAAAATCCTTGGGTCACTTTTGTAAACATATTCACATGACCCTTCATCTGGCTCGTTGAGGCCTTGTCCTGTGGCCTAACGGTGGAATCATGATGTTCCTGGACAAAACATTCACTGTCTTTATTCTGTTTGCTTTTTAAGTAGGCTGCAAGGATCAACATGAGATGGAGATGCTTCAAAAAAGATCTTTAGACTGCTGTTTACATGAGGAGCCAGTCTGTGGACAGCTCTGGAATCAGGTCACAACTGTCGTCAGTAGTTGTCTTCAAGGGAAGAGCTCCCTGTTGCTACAGAGTGATTGTCTTCAGGATTCTAGATCCGTTTACATGGAACATCCAGACTTTCCTAGTTTGACAGCCCAGGATTCTTGTGGAAATTGCAATTTAAGTAAGTCACAGAATCAGAGTAGAGATAAGCAAATTAGTGTGAAAAATAACCTGCGTGTGTATAAAACCTTCATGAAGAAATCACCCCCGAGTGAGTTTATTAAAACTGACACAGAACAGAAACTCCATAAATGTGATGAATGTGGCAAACATCTTAGTGATGACTTCACTGAGCACCTACCCTTTGGAGAGCCTGTCCATTCTCATGGGGAGTGTGAAATGGGCTTTAGTCATACCTCAGGGCCTCCAGTCTACCAGAGTGTTCTCAGAGGAGAGAGCTGCTCACATCTGCAAACTCGCTATAGACTCCACACAGGGGAGAGCCTTGCAAAATATCATGAATCTGGTTGTGGCTTCAATAAGAGCTCTTTTATTTCTCATCAATCTAATCAGACTGGAGAGAAGTCCTATAGGTGTGACAGTTGTCGCAAGGGATTCAGTAGCAGCACAGGACTTATCATTCATTTCAGAACTCACACTGGAGAGAAACCTTATAAATGTGAGGCATGTGGTAAATGCTTTAGTCAAAGTTCAAATTTTCAGTGCCATCAGAGGGTCCACACTGAAGAAAAACCTTACAAATGTGAAGAGTGTGGTAAGGGCTTTGGCTGGAGTGTTAATCTTCGTGTTCATCAGAGGGTCCACAGGGGTGAGAAACCCTATAAATGTGAGGAATGTGGTAAGGGCTTCACTGAAGCTGCACATTATCACATACATCAGAGGGTCCACACTGGTGAGAAACCTTATAAATGTAATGTCTGTGGTAAAGGCTTCAGTCACAATTCACCATTAATATGCCATCGGAGAGTCCACACTGGAGAGAAACCATATAAATGTGAGCATGTGGGAAAGGCTTTATCCGTAATACAGATCTTCATATCCATTTCAGGGTTCACACAGGAGAAAAACCCTACAAGTGTAAAGAGTGTGGTAAGGGCTTCAGTCAGGCTTCAAATCTTCAAGTTCATCAAAATGTCCACACAGGGGAGAAACAATTCAAATGCGAAACGTGTGGGAAAGGCTTCAGTCAGTCCTCAAAGCTTCAAACCTATCAGAGAGTTCACACTGGAGAGAAGCCATACAAATGTGATGTGTGTGGGAAGAACTTCAGTTACAGTTCTAATCTGAAACTGCACCAAGTAATTCACACCAGAGAAAAACCATATAAATGTGATAAGTGTGGGAAGGGCTTCAGCTGGCAGTCAAATCTACATGCTCATCAGAGAGTCTGCTCCAGAGAGAAACCCTATAAATGTGAGGAGTGTGATAAGAGCTTTATTCAGGCCATAGATTTTCGGGTACATCAGAGAGTCCACACTGGTGAGAAACCAAACAAATGTGGTGTATGTAGTAAGGGCTTTAGTCAGTCTTCTGGTCTACAATCCCATCAAAGAGTCCACACTAGGGAGAAGCCCTACAAATGCGATGTGTGTGGAAAGGGATTTAGATACAGTTCACAATTCATATACCATCAAAGGGCCACACTGGAGAAGAACCATACAAATGTGAGGAGTGTGGGAAAGGTTTTGGTAGGAGCGTCATCATCAGAGGGTCCACACAGGGGGGAAAACCCCATAAGTGTGAAGAGTGTTTTAAGGCCTTCAGTCTCCCCTCAAATCTTAGAGTCCATCTGAGTGTTCACACTAGAGAAAAACTATTTAAATGTGAAGAATGTGGTAAGAACTTCAGTCAGAGTTCATGTCTTCAAGTGCATCAGAAAATTCACACTGGAGAAAAACCATATAAATGTGACATGTAGCAATGACTTTATCCACTGTTCCCATCTTATATACCATCAGAGAGTCCACACTGGAGTTATCTTTAAAAATGAAAAATGTGTTGATGGCTTTAGTCAGAAGTAGTATCTTCAGATTTTTGGAGCTATTACTGCTAAGCCATATGAAGTATTAAAGGTAGAAGAGGATTTCTTCAGACTCAATCTCATTGCAAATAATGACAGAACCACAGTAACAGGAGAAGTCTACATATTTAGGAGTTGTAATCCTCTTGATATAGCCAAATATAATTATAAATGCAATTAATATAAAGGGTTTTCCTTCAAAGTAAATTCATACCTGAAGATAATATGTGAAAAGGATATTCATGGTATACTAGCTATTTGAGAGGGAGGTGGGTGTTACAAGGTACTATTTTGAGTTTTATTCCTTTTATTAACATTTTATACTTAAAGTGGTCATTATTTTTACTCAAGTTGTAAAGCTATGAAAAATGCATAAAGTAACTGGACAAAAACTCATAACTTATTTCATTTGGTATACAGGATTAAAATCGGAGTAGATTCCCAGAGAGAAATCTTGGAAACTACAAAAAGAAATTTTTATCATCTTCATTTGTACATCAAAGAATGTTTAGTGTATCATTCTTCTAATACCAAGTCAGTTGCATCAGCAGATAATTTTATGATTTTTTTTGATTCAGGGAAATGCAAATGTCAAATGAAAGAAAATGAATTTTTAGTGATGGCAAGTGTATAGAATGTATTAACCTGAGGAACACAAAGAATGGGATTTCTGTGTCAACTCATTTAAAAAAAGGTATAGATTAATATAAGTATGTATTAGTTATCTTTGAATCTTGGGACTTTTTTATATATGTTTTAACATTTCTTTAAACTTTCTGTTTCAAATAAGTTAAAACTTTCCTCCAAAAGATAAAATCTAATTTCCTATGTGCACTTCAGTCATCAGGTAACATGTTCCAGTCTTTGTTTCCATGTATCTCATATATGTATACTCGCGTATGTTGACACCTATAAATACACATGTTTTTTGACTGAGTATATTACATATATCTTACCCATTGCATTAAAATAATTAGATGTTTATGTCCTAAGCAAAAGCTACTTATGCTGCAAGTACAAGTACAACATTTAAAAATACCCAATATTTGCACATAACTTCATCTAACCTACAGAACTTAATCATGTATTATCAGTTGTCTTAATAATATATTTATCACTTTTTTTCCCTGTGATCTCAAAGCTAATTAGGAATTGTATGTTATAAACTGGGCATAGTGGTGCACAACTGTAATTCCAGTTACCTGGGAGGCTGAGGCTGGAGATCACTTGAGTCTGCGGGTTCGAGACAATCCTGGGCAACATAGTAAGACCTAATCTCTTAAAAATAAAAAAATATTTTAAAAAATTGTGTTACATGTAGATGCCTTTGCCACCAGTTATTTAATCAATACAGTGCTCTTCCTACCCTGGCTTCATTCCGTATTACATCTCATGCTCCAAGAATCAGAGTTTGGTTTATAGGAGAATATGAGCATGCACCCAGCTAGAATACGGGGTTTCTCTTCAAGGAGGGTGAGCTTGGAGTACTGGATGCCAATACCTGAGGCCAATTTGAAATGGCATCATCTCAGAGTTTAACAAAGTTCTCAGGTGATCAAGGATCACATCCCCCCACTGCTTTTTGAGTGGACTAAAGCATTTAGGGGAAATTAACATTAACCCAAACTGGAACATTGGTTATACACAGTGTGATGTGGGGGGTAAAGAGCAGACTGGAATGAGCCTGCCTTGTCAGGTCAGCCATTTGCTAGATAGGTAGCTTCAGACTGGGTGATAAGCCCACTTCCTCAGTCTGCCTGTGGGTGCAGTGTGGCTGACTTTTTTTAAACAGTTTTTTTGCTTTTCATATTTCATGGGAACTGTTCAAGTCATTTTCCCATTGAAAAATTGTTCCTCAGTGTTATTTCAATTGGGGAGTGTATACAATAAGAAAAGAAATTAAAGACCATATTTTAAAGAATTGTCTTTTACTCTTCATTCTTTGTGAACAAGCTCTTTATACTCGAGTTTCAGTTCTTTATCAGGTTCTGTGAAGAGAGTTTTTTCCCATTGTGGTTTATCTGCTTTCTTAATTGTGTCTCTGAAAATCATCTTGCATCATGACTTACATGGTATTTACATGCAGACATGTTTCTTCCCTTTGATAGTTATATTAGTATCGATGTGACCTCTGCCACATTATACGCGCCCAGCATTTCCATCACTACATTCCCTAGTGTTCCTTCCAGATTAATCCCAGCCCCACGCTTCCGGCTGCAGATAACAGCTGCAGTGCTTTGTGGCACTACAGTGTAGCATCATTTTGAGTTCACAGATGGAATCACTCAATGTACATACACTCTTGCTGTGTCTGGCTTCTTACCATGTTCTCAACACAGCAGTACTTTGTTCCTTTATTGAGGCACAGTGTTCATAGTTCTACCACACCTTGCCCTCCGCTCAGCTGTGGGTGGATGTTTAGGTTGGTTCTTGTCTTGGCTGTCACAAGTAAAGCATCTATGAGCACATGTCGGCTAGATTTTTAATAAGCCCAACTTTCCTGTTTTTGATAAATAACTAGAAGGAGAGTCACTGGGCCTTAGGCTTAACTTGTTAGGAAATGGCCAGGTCACATTCCACGTGGTTATATATTTTACAATTCCATCCGCAATGTTAGTGATCTGGTCATCTTCACCTTCTCTACAAGACTTTTTCCAGTCTTTTCCATTTTAACTAAGCTGATGACAGCAGTGTAGTGGCTTCAGTTTACATCTCCAGGATGTGTCTGGAGAATGAACAACTTTTTTTTGCCTTTTGACTACTTGTATTTTTTTTTTTAGACTAGGTCTCGCTATTTTTTGCCTGTGAAACTGCAGGCTCACTTTGCCTGGGGTACCACAGACTCAAGCAATCCCCAGCCTCAGCTTCCCAGGTAGCTGAGATTACAGGTGTGCGCCACCACACCCAGCTATTTTTTTTTTTTTTGGGACTAAGTCTCGCTAAGTGCCCCCTGCGGGACTTGAAACGCGATCCCTGGCCCCGCTGGCCATGGCTTCCTAGGCTGCCACCTACAGGCATGCGCCACCATGCCTGGCCTATTTCTTCTTTTGAATATCTGTTTACTTCGCTGCTCAAATTCTAAAAAAAGTTGCTTATGTTCTTATTACTGAATTTGACTTATCCCTTTTATTCTGGAGACAAGTCTTTCTGAGCCATAACCATTACATCTTTCATTTATTTGGGTCTTCTCAGCCATATTTTATAGTTTCAATGCACAGATTTCTTACACGTATTTTGGAGATGCTGCTCTGAAGTTCGGTTTCAATTTGTTTGTTACTTGAATGTATAATTAAATATGTAATTGAATATATAATTGATTTTTATTTCTTGGTTTTTCCAAATTTGCTTCTACAAACTTTTTCTACCATTGTTGGCCATCAGTAAACAAAGAACTTTATTTCTTCCACCCACCCTACTAACTACTGACTACTCACTGTGTTGACTAGGATGGCTCTGCCTCCACAGATGGAAGGGATGGAGGCACGGACTTGAGAATTCTTAACATGAATAAAAGAGAGAAAAATGACTGAGATAAAATGAACAGAATCTGAGGGACCCATGGGACTATGAAAAAAATCTGATATTCCCATGTTTGGTGTCCCAGGAGGACACAGGGAAAGGGTGGGACTGAGAAAGCATTTGAAGGAATGTGGTTGGAAATTTCTCAAATTTGACAAAAAACAAACCTACAGATTCGAGGAATGTAGTGGACCCCAAGTGGGTAAAGCCAAAAAAATTACAATGAGACATGTTCTAGCCAAACTTCTGAAAATAAGCACAGACATCTGGAGAGGTCAAGGAGAAAAGACACCTTGGCTATGTGGAGGAAAACAATTTGAAGGACGGTGTCTTCTCATCAGAAACCATGTAGGCCACAATGAAGTGGCCTCCTTTTTTAGTGTACTGTCTTTCAAGTGCTGAAAGACATGAACCGTTAACCTAGAATTCTACAGCCAGTAAGGATATCCAGGAGTGAAGAGGGAAACCAGGACTGTCTGAGATGAAGGAAACGAAATGTATTTCTTGCCAGCAAACTTGTTCCAAAGAATAACTGAGGGAACTTCTCTAAGCAGAAAGGAAATGGAGACTAAAGATTTCAGGAAAACAATGAATTGAGTAAAAATAAGAAGTAAAACAGATGGTCTTCCTCTCTTCAAGCTAGCTATGGTTGTGTGTGCTGATGTGGAGGGAGCCAGGTGTTCGAGGACGTGGCTGTGGTCTTCAAGGAGGAGCTGAGGCTGCTGGACTCTGCCCAGGGGGGCTGTACCAGGAGGTGATGCGGACGACCCTCAGGAAGCTTCTGGCACTGGGTGAGCAGGGCGCCCTCTGAGACTCAGTGTTTGTGTCCGGGTTGTCTTAGTTTCCAGCAGTTCCAGCTGGCTTTGGTTCTCTAAATGCTTCCCCACATGTGGGGATCTGAATCTCCTAATTCCTAATGTTCTGCAACCATCCCAATCCTGCTAGTTGTCCTCAGTTCTACCAGGTAAAGAATTCTGTCGGAGTCCTTGGCTTCATATTCTCAGAATTTTTAGTACTGAACAGGGAAAACCAGCTGGCAAGGAAACAGCCGCTCGAGCCTTTTTCTCTGGAGTGACGCCACCCTGTTTTCGGCTCCCTCCTAGGCCCAGCTGTGCCCGTTTACGCATGCGCACACCCATTGGGCCGTATGTAGAGTGTGCAGCGGTACAGCACAGGTGCTAGTCATGAAGGCTAATGGCAGAAGTGAGTGAAAAACCCTGGTAACTCGTTTACCCTCAGACACCTTCTCTTTTTCTTTTTCAAATTACAATTGCTATAGCTATGTGGGGGTTAAATGCCACTGGCACTTTACATCACTATTGGCTCAAACAACACAGCTGCTCGCAGCAGAGGTTGGTGGGGAGGGGCCTGCTCCTCCTGTCTTTCTTTCCAGGGTCTTGATACCGCCGATAGCACCAACAGGAACTCTCCCAGAGTAAGAGCTCCTGGTGGGGTCATCTGTGAATTGCTTTTGTCTCTGAACAGTCACTTCATTTTCATCCCTGAATTCTTTTTATCTTCCCAGGAATTGAAAGGAGAGAGAACCTCTTCAAGCAGCAGTAAGGATTAAGGTTATATGAAAACTCTGTGTGCTGGAAGGTGGGGGACCAGTTTACAACTAAAATATCAGAAATCAAGACTTGACAATAAACCCCCCAGGCCGGAGGTTCAAGTTGCTCAAACAAGTTATTCCTTCCATCCAGTGTGGGCAGCGGCATCTACTCAGGTTTCAGATGAAACCTGGGCCAGAGAGCTCCAGGGGAGGGTCCCCAAGCATCAGAAAGCAGTCTCCGGTTAAGACACTCAGGGTTTCTGGAAGCAAGTTTCTGAGAGAGACCCAGAATCATTAGAATGCAGTCAGAAAGTTGACAGAAAAATGTGTCCGTGTGGCCACCGGGAGACCCCAACGAGGGACCCCCGTCACCTGGGGAGCACAGGCACCCAAGATGGGGAGCTGTGCTCACACCGCCTGTGGGGAGACTGGCTGAGGCCCCCAAGTCTCGGTTGAGCTGCTTGGCGGACCAGCCCCTGATGAGAACCGGACAGGCTCCCCTTCAGCTCTGCTCTTGCCCCCTCAGAGATCTGGGGAGACTGGACGTGGTGCGCGGTGGGGAGGCATGAGTCCCGCTCCAGGCAGCCTCCATCTGAGTGTTCACACTGGAAGGAAACAGTGGGAACTTGGGGTGCAGCGAGGATTGGGCCAGAGCTCCTGTCTGCACGCTCATCAGGCATCCACAGAGGGGGTCCCCTCAGGGCCAGGGCTGCACAGAGACCCCGTCAGATCTCCTGTCCTCCCACCCACGAGCACCACCCAGACAGGCGTGTGGCTGTGAGAAGGGCTCCCCCGATGGCTCCGATGGCTCCCCACAGCCGTCAGTGTGCAGGCGACCCCACCTGAGAGAAGGGAGGTGCAGGCTGTGAGCGCGCCCGGCTTCAGCTCAGCAGGGGCGGCTCTAGACAGAAAATAGAAAGGGGCCCGGGGGTGTGAGCAGCTCTTTAGGGAGAGTCCAGGTCCTCAGCAGAGACGCCACAGGGCGGGAAGCGCAGCGTGGGGGGCTGGGACAGGCACTTCCGCCAGGCCCGCCTTGCGCCCCGAGCCCGCGCTGGGAGGAGCCGAACACGCGAGGCCTGTGTGGGGACGGCTCGGCGGCGGGGCCAGGCTCCCGG
>PVHY01011420.1:0-48051 GCA_004024945.1 Uropsilus gracilis
AAGGAAGGAAGGAAGCAAGGAAGGAAGGAAGCAAGGAAGGAAGGACCTCTTCCACACATGGCAGGCATTTGCTATCCACCTCCACTTACCCTACTACTGAAGAAGTAATCTAGTTTTGTTGAAGGAAAAATAACCATTTCTCCACTGGCCATGGTTTTTAGATGAAATGCTAATGAGGTCCTCTAGTGAGTTTTTCACCTAAGCTGGGCCATTGGGGCATTTGTGCATGGAATTTGAATGTCCAACAGAAAAAGATGGGAAATGATGGAGCTAATTCTTCCACAGGGGGGAGACACTAAACAGAGATGGTGCATCAGTTCCTTCCATCCAGCAACTCTGTAGTTATGCAATTTCTACCCTCCTGACCTCATTTTTCAGGTGTCCTTCAGATTCTATAATCACTGCCATGTTTCTACTGCTTGTTAATTTATTTTCCGCTTAAGGTACATCTGGGATAGATTTTTTACTCCTTGCAATCAAAGCATCTGAATGTACGCATTTACCAAAGTCTTAGACTTTGATACCAAAACCCAGTTCTTGAACATTTTTCAGGTTCCCCTACCATGACTCGCCTCAAAATTTTGGTAATAGATGTTCTTCTTTTTGCATTTACCCTGTTTCCAAATAAAATACAAAACATAATGTAATATCTCAATCGCTTATGATATTCCAATATCAAATTTGCCACCTATAGGCAACAATTTTATTTTTATCTACAATTACTAAGCGCTCACTATATGTACGGCTCTGTGCTAAGTAACGTTCCATTTATTTACTTCCAGAAGATAGATAATGGTATCCCATTTCAGGATATTAACACAAGATTGAAATGAGATTAACTTGCTAAAGGCATGTATATGCAGCTGCTAAATGGACAAATTAGTATTAAAATTCAAATATACCCTAAAAAAATCTAAATTTTCCAACCACAAGTGATAATAATGGGAGGGAGTGGAGAAGATGGGTGTTAGATAGTTACTATCTTGTGATATTTTTTATTTTATAACCTGGCTACCCATATCTCCTTTGATGTGTTTGCATAAAACTCTGCCCAGCTGAATGGCCATGATCCAGGATTTGAAAACCCATTTTGTGTTAAACCAAGCAATCTATTGCTTTAGTTAGAAGGGGGGGGGGGAAAATATATATATATATATAAAACCCATGAAAGAGAAAGAGTATTTTGCTGCTTTAAATCCTGGGGTTGATTTCTACCTTACTCTGAAAAACCCAAGGCAGGGGAGGGGAGAATGAACAGCAGGCCAAAGAGCTCAGCCAGGATTAAAAATTAGCTGTAAGTGGCTAATTCACATATGGATCGTTAAGATTTGGGCATGCTTAAAAACAGTTCACATCTGGTCTGATGTGGGCTCCTGTTTTGTCTAATAAACAAGTGCCAAAAAGTTGGGGAAAAAATCCTGACTTGGCTTTAAAAGTAGGTTAAATAAAGGTAAATTTTTCAAGTCACACACAAATTAGGGTCAGTTTTTGGGAATGAAGATTCACAGCTGCAAAAGCTAAATCACTGAACTCACCACAAGACCATGAGCAAGTGACTTAATTTCTTAGGGCCAGTTTCTTTCAAAAAATGGGGAAATAAGTTTTTGTAGTCACCTCACAGGATTATTCTGAGTCTCTAAATAAAGCACATGGGGGGAAGTTTACCACCATGGCAAGACATTAACAAAAATAACCAAAGGAAGCAATCCAGGTCCATTGGACTCTACATTTAGACATGTTTGTCTAACATGGTTAGCAATTGCAGCATCAGCTATAATTCACCAAAATAGAAGGAAGCCCAGGCTCTATGAACCACCATCAAGTGAACCACCAGACATCATGAAGAATGACAGAGCTTTTATTTAGTATGAGTATTTTAAATATGAGTAAGTCATAAAGCTCAATCATTCAAAAAGAGTTGCTTGTATTTAAAAATTTGCCATTTAATTGGAACTGTGCTCTCCCCCAACCCCCCACCCTGCCATAGAGGAAAAAGAAAAAACAAAACCAAGAGATGGTTCTATAGTTGTGGGAAATTTTTACAGAAAACTGATCTCAAAGTATATGCCATTATATAGTTATATAGGCATAGAGTGTTTTGTAGAATAAAAAGGTGACATAAATAGCAGATTCTAGAAAAGATTCTGTGTTCAATTAAGCACGAGATACAGACACACAAAATATGTCCCTTCAATAAAGTTCTGCTCAGCACCTCTAACATGACATGCATTTCAAATTCCTGAGATGGAATAGAAAGCATTATCCAAACACATTTGTTCAGAGCATCCTATAGGCAAGCGTTCCATGGGCAACACTCTGCATCCTGTTCAAATAGAACATTCCTGATAATTCAGAAGACATTTAAATGGGAACAGAATGCAATCTGTATACACAAGCTAGAGTCATGGTGGGGAGGGTGCAGGAAAGAGGGCAGGAAGGCAGGAGGAAGAAAAGGTAAAGAATCATAAACTCTTCTTTTTCTAATACTAATTAAGAGCTAACTTCATTTTTTGTCTTCAATAACTTTAGCTTTGTAATAATCACTTCTGGGTATATTACTATAACCAAACATCAGTCTTCAAGAAATGCACCATATGACTCTATCCACAGGTCAGCAGGCAGATATTCAGCAAATATAAATGAGGTGGGGAATTCTCCCAACAAAGGGCCTTATGTGAAAAATGTTAAAAGTGAATTTGTTCTAAAGTCAACTCATTGTTTTATATTGAATAATGCAAATATCCTCAAATGAACACATCCTAAAGGGCACACTTACTGGTTTAATGTTTTCTACAATTACAATTTCAGATGCCATCAGGGGCCTTGCAAATAATCTTAATGAGTGGGGCAGGCAGGGCCTCAGAAAATTAGGAGTTACAGGGACTGAGAGGAAGCCTGAATGCACAGGCCAAGCCTTAAGGCATTTGTGCTCGATTCAACTGAAACACAGAGCTGACTTCCCCACTCCTCTCTCCCTCCTGGAAAACAAAACAGGTGCAGTCCAAATTCAGCCCACAGGCTGCAAGATTGAGACCTCTGGGAAAGTCACCATCCTGAAGAGGATTTGAACTTAAGGCTCCACAAATGCCTGAATAGCACATTAAATTTACAAATCGCCGAGTTGAGAAAAGAGTGTCCACCAGATGTAGCAAATAAATTTTCTTATGGTGGAAGAATATTTGCAAGGTGGGTGTTTAACAGGCTTTCAACAACAGACAACTGAGATGATGCCTTAGAGTAACAACAAGTTGACCCTTGAGCAAGACATGTCATTCTTGAACCTCAGTTCCCCACCTACAAAACGAAGATGATGTTTCCCTCTGGAAAGTAGGTCACAAAGGTACACATTTGAAACTCTTCTTACATATTAGGCACTCAACTAAATGATCGTAATTTGTATTACAAATATATGTAGGTTACCATTACAACTGATATTCAGAACAAATGGCTTAAGGACAAAATGAGTTTCACAGGAAAACTGTTGGGCAAACAACATTGATCAATTCCTTGGGAAGCTAGTCAACTGTCATTGGTCTCATTCAGTTTGCGGAAGTCAGGCCAAGAGGGAAGAAAATATACTGGGAATTTTCAATTTGAACAACAGTTTGTACACATTTTGCATTAATATTGCTAAATATTTTGAAACACTCCAAAGTGCAGATCTGACCACACACAGGATGCTAATCCACAGCTCACTGCCAAACACCTTGCAATGTGCACAGTAATTTGTCTTCCATAATCACACTGATTAATATGACTATTCTCATCTTCCAGCCCATGGTCTATATTCTTGTCCTTTTTTAGACATTAAAAACTCTCCGACAGAACATTTAACTTCTAACTTTTAGGGTCTTTTTTTCAGTCTCTGAAGAAACAGGACTGGGAAAAGAGAAATGATGAAGTAATAACACACAGGTGCTTCCTACCTAATTAAAAGAGAAGTTTACAGCTGCGCTGGTAGTGAATCATCCCTGTGGGTTATCCACGTGTATCCTTCAAATGGCACGTAGCTCCATCAAGAGCCATATTCCATATGCTTTCCTGAAAACCGCCCTCTCTGACTGGGTAAAATGATGACTATCGGGTAACAAATGGTATTTTCTGCTTCCTGGCTTTCCTCCCTCTGGACAGCCCAGTTCATTTGTGTTTCCTTAATTCTAAAAATAATTAAGTAACCTTGAAGCAAGAGCCTGAGCGCTTAGTAAACCAAAGTGCACTAGCAGAAAAAAAGGTCAGATGCGAAGTTATATACAATATGTTACTATATGTTGTATATATTATATATATTATGGTATAGATAAGTGTATTTTATCTATTTACTTATATTTATTTTATATATATGTATTCCATTCCCCAACACACATCAATTCTAGGAAAGTCAGTGGGATAGAGGTGAAGGAAAGCCAACCGATTGAGGAAAACCTCCTCTTGGTTGTATAGCCATTTGATTCTTGAAAATAGCACCTGATGAATATATTAATAGTCCTAAAGCTTTAACCTCTGAATTGTTTTTCATGATCTGATTGCCAACTGCTTTTTTTTTAATATTTCAGATTTCTGGTGTCAAAAGTATTCAATTAATCTGTTTCTATTTTGTAAGCTTATCCATAGATATTTAAATTTTTATATATAAGATAATACTAGAAAGATTAACCATTAATTAATCCATTAACTCAAACCATTAATCCATTAACTCAAAGGACAAGAGTTTTCTTGCCTTTTTTCTGCTTTATTAGTATCACTCTCAAAATTAAAAATAATGTTAAAAACTACACAAAAAAACAAAATTGAGATACCACTACACATCTTTAAGTATAGTCAAAATCCAAAACACCAAGATCAAATGCTAGCAAAGATACCAAGCAAAAGTTATTCCTGTTCACTCTAGTGGGAATGAAAAATGATAGTCACTCTGAAAGACCTTTCTTACAAAATTAAACATGGTCTCTTCATACACATCAAGCAATTGTACTCCTTGGTGTTTAACCAAAGGCGTTAAAACAATGTCTCCATACAAAACCCGCATGCCAGTACTTAGAGCAACTTTATTCAATTCCCAAACATGGAAAGAACTAAGATGCACTTTAGTGACTGGGTTAATCAACTGTGGCATACCTACATATGGAATTATCATTCACTGCTAAAAAGAAGAATCTATGAAGCCATGAAAAGATATGGAGGAATCATAAATGTATACTGTAAAATAGTGAAAGGACCCCAAGTTGAAAAGACTACATACTTTCTCATTCTAACCATGACACTCTGGAAAAGGCAAAACTAGAGAGACAACTGAGAAAATTCAGTGATTGCTAGGGTTTGGTAGGGCAAGGATAAGTATGTAGAATACAATGTTTAGGGCAGTTAAAATGCTCAATTCGATACCATAGTGGTAGAGAAATGTCACTACATATTTGTCCAAACCCATACAGTGTACAACATCAAGAGTGAGCTATGCACTTTGTGACTTCTGTAACATGTAAGCCATGCACTTTGGCTGATATGCTTGTGATGATAACAAGTATAGAACTCTGATGTGAGGGTATGGAAATAGGAGAAAGTATGCATTGGGGTGAGGAGAGGGGAAGTCCAGGGGTTATATGAGAAATCTCTGTACATTCCATTCAATTTTTGCTATAAATCTAAAACTGTTCTAAAATAAAATCTTTTTTCTGTCAACAGAAAAATATCAGAATGCGAAGCCAGGCACGGTGGCTCGTGCCTGTAAGCTTCAGCCTATGAAGTGGCCGGGGCTAAGGATCGCGGTTCGAGTCCCACCTGGGGCCCGTAGCGAGACCTAGTTCCAGAAAAAATAGCTGGGCATGGTGGTGCACGCCTGTCATCCCAGCTACCTGGGAAATTGAGGCTGGGGATTGCTTGAGTCCGTGGTACCCTGGGCAACGAGAGCCCGAGGTTCCATGGGCAAAAATAGCGAGACCTAGTCTCAAAAAAAAAAAGAAAGAAAGAAAAATATCAGAATGCGACTTAATTTTTAAAAAAACAGCTACATACTAAAGTAGTGTTGGTATCAAAACAAATAAATTACAATACTTAGGCACTTTTATTAAATATCCAGAAGATCAGCTGTAAGTTAAACAGGAACATGTACCTGTAAGCACCAGCCTATAGAGCACAGCTGGGACTGGGGATCATGGTTCTAGTCCCGCCAGGGGCAACATAGCGAGACCTAGTTCCAAAAAAATAGCTAGGTGTGGTGGTGTGTGCCTGTAATCCCAGCTACCTGGGAAACTGAGGCTGGGGTTGCTTGAGTCTGTGGTACCCCAGGGAAGGTTAGCCTGAGGTTCCATGGGCAAAAATAGCAAGACTAATCTCAAAAAATAAAAAGAAAAGAACTTAAATAAATAATTATATTAAGTTCATTTTCTATACCCTTTACCTTTGCTTATCTTGATTAAAAACCTGGGATAAAAATATTCACCCAGAGTCACAACATTCTTCAATTGATTTTCCTGGGTGACAAATAAGTTGTTTTTATTTGACTATCTGGTGGCTATACACATCAGTCTGAAATTATTGCTTCCTAAATTCAGAAAACTAAAATATTTTTCTCCTCTTCAAGCTATCCTAACAGAAACAAATACAAGATGTTTATAAAGGTGCTGAAGATTTCAATTGTACTCTAAAGAGATCTGCTTTTCTCAAGGAATAATAATAATTCTCATTTTCAAAAAGAACCTGGAAAGGCTTAAGATTTGAATCCCATATTATCCTAGCAGAAAACAATTCCATGGCCACAGGGGCCTCCCTGCACATGAGATCAGGTAATAAGGTAAATATTGATTTGTGAAGACTCAGTTTTCATGACCCTTGCTCAATGGAATTTCATCACTTTTTCCTTTAGAAAGGAGTGAGTTAATTTCACTAAATTTGAATGAGATTTTTTTTCCTCCCAGAAGATGAAACGCTGACTTCTTGTTCTGAAATTACATATACAAAAACCATTTGATTTTCCATCTCTTAACACACAAAATGCTGACGGAGATAAGGTATCCCAGAGAAAACTTGGATATATTTTCATTACCATTCTCTCTCCCTTCTCACCTCCATCCTTCACTCGGCTCCCATTGTGCCATGTTAGAAAAAGGTTATTTACCCTATATGGGGTATCAAAATACTCCATTTGAAACTACATTAACAATGACAACAGAATACTACTGGAGTAATTTTCCTCACAAATTCCCTTAGTCACCTTCCCAATATCCAACCACTGTTTTTATACCAAAAATCTATTTTTTTAGCCAAACTTACCAGACCTTCAATTATCTTTGTTCTATTAGTTCATTTTTACTTGTATCCCACTAGTCATCAAGTTAAGATTCCAGAAAACACAAGAATGACAAGAAGCTAAATGATTACCAAGTCCAATTTCTCATACAATGTTTAAGTCCACTCACAACTTCCACATGGAAAGAGTCAGCAGAAGCTCAGATATCAAGGAAATAACTATCTTTCCAGGTAGTCACATTTCATCCTTAAGAGTCTGGATCATGACTAATGATGCTCCATAATCCTGCTTACATCTCCTTGAGCCATAGACAACAAACTGAACTTATATTATCATACTCTTCACTCATTCAAAGTATTGGTCTCCAACTCCATTCTACTCTCTATTTTCCTCCTAACTAACCTCAGATTATGCTCTCAATTTCTGTAAGATCTCTGTGCTGCCATTAAAGACACAATGATATGCAGGAATAAGTACTTCTAAATCTACCTTCTCTTTAATTTCAAGTAATGTAAAGAAAACATAATAGAACTTCAAATCCTGACCGTCACACAAATACCATGTGAATTTCAGATCCTAAACCATCTCTTTTTGGTATTATAATACACGGCTCAGGTGAAAATATAATTTCTCTTAGATTCAACCATCTCAAGGCACTACATGTTTATAATTTTCGTTCTTTCCTGGGGCTTAAAAAACATTTTGAATATCATAAGGTATGGTATAATTAAATTGTGTCCATTTTGCACCTTCTTAATATTTATTCGATTTCACATATCAGAGGAAAATTAACATAAACTGAATTATCCCTTGTGATTATTTATGTATGTGTTTTAATTTACATGACAACATTTACATTTGCTAAGTACAAGGAAGGGCTCTTCCCAAGAGTGTTTGAAGGGGAAAGGGCCTGCCTGACACCTTGATTTCAGACTTCTAGCTGCCAGGCTGTAAGAGAATATTCTGTTGTTTTAAGTCACCCAGTCTGTAGGACTGTATGGTAAACCTAGGAAACCAATACACCTGGGGAGAAAATATAATGATTTGATGTAGCAGGGAATTTCAATGAAAATCTATGAACAGAGAGACAGTAAAAAAGGACCAAACCATCTGATCACCAGATCAATATCAAATAATAACCAGCAGCACTATTTCCAGCCCTTCCCCACAGCCTTTGGAAGTGCCAGCTTGCAACTATGAAGGTGATAAACTCTAGTAGCACCATACACGATCAAAACATAACATATTTTCTGGAGAGCAGGAACATCTGGTTATGCTGAACACAAGAGATTCACAACAGAAAGATTTGCAAATTACAGTCTCCCTAAGGGCTGAGAGAGGCTTAGATAAATTTGATTATTCCATGCCAGCCTTCAAGTTTGATTCCAAGATTCCAGGTTCTATGCCCCAAGTAAAAGGACCTATCCTGGCTCTATTCATTCCATATGGATCCATCCATCTACCCATGTATGCAATTATGAAGCCAGCATTCAATAAACATAAACAATAAACACCATAAATTACTTGCTAAATATTTAGCATTTTTCTTATTCTCAGAGAAACAGTGACAAATACAAGGTATATTCCTTAGGGAACTTACTATCAATCAAGAATGAAAGACACTCAACAAGTCATTTTAGTTGTGATGAGAATTACCAGGGAGTCATGAAGGGTGACATTATGGGGGATATGTGACTGAGCCTTGTGTTCACTCTGCTACACACTGCATAAGGGCACCTGGCCAACAAGCATGTAGAGACTAAAGCCCTTTCCATATGTACAGTCTGACCATAGTGTTTTCTCATTACCAGAAAGAAACAACCTAAACTAGTATCAGCCTTGAAGCTGTGGCATGCAAGAGTCAGGTCTTAGAGGCAGCTCAGTGAATTTGGATACTACATTATGGGTAAATGGGAAAAAACTAAGTTTTAGAGTATTAGACTCAGCCTCTAAGGAAAAGGAGTCGGTAATTCACCCAACATGATTTCATCACATGCGTAATATAGAAATAGTCAAGGAAATGTATAAGTAATTGAAGTTAACACCATCTGTAAAAATGCCATTTTGGCTCTTTACCAATTGACATGCATTTAAAATCTTGATGAAAAATGCAGCTTACTTCATTCTTTTCGCATTAGGAGGACTTAAATAGTTTATTAATCAGATGCTCTTTCACCTGAGTAAACTAGGTTCTATTCAAATCTCTCTTCCCTTTCCACACATCAGGTTCTGGCCTTCAAGTGATACTGCCAACATGTTCAAATGAAGAGAGGGTCAGTCTGTACAAATGGGAACCATTCTCCCCACCCAGGAGACTGTATACTAGGAAAAAAAAAATCTGTCACTTTAAGATGTGAGTCCTACATCAAGCATTTCTAGCAACAAATCAAGCAAGAATATCACTGGGAGAAAAAAATGTATATAATATAGGAGTTTGGGGGCAGAAATGAGGAGGGCGCCTCACATGAGGTCAGTATGAGGACATTATCTGTATGGAAGGAAGTCAGTCTGCTTAGAGCATTAGAGCAGGCTTCTATGGTCCTCACCACACAAGATATACCACAAAACCTGTCTCTGGACATAAAGTTCAGGAAAGCTCCTGCAGTCCCCTTCACAACTCCAGACTCAGTAACATTATACATTGCACAAGAATAAACACACTTACCTACCTCACAGGACCACTAGGAGGACTTACAGGTTAACGTGTGTCTATGTGCCTAGATCCACTCCGGGAGCATGTGAGCACTAAATAAAAGTTACCTGTTACTAATTTAATTTTTAGAACAGAACAATGAATTTCCGTATGTAAACCCTCCAAGAAGGCATAGAAGTAGATAAATTTATCCCATATGGTGTATCATGGGGTACATGATGAGAATATCACGTATCCCAGTTAATTCCCAATAATATGCTACCACCACGGGCACTCAAGCCCTATGGCTCTAAGCATGGAGTATTAAGCACCATACTTTACATGTCTTTGCACCTCTAGAATTCCAGGAGGTTTTATTTATAAGTTTAGCCATGAGATGGCAGAAGGAGAAAAAGGAGACACATGTTTAAACCAACTTTAAATTCTAATTCCTCATTTACTACTTCTTGATATTTCCTTTGGAATTCAATTCCAAGGTAATAAAAGGTCTCAGTCCAGGTGGTGTTTTTCTGTATTATTTATATGTATGTAAGAAACTGGGTGAAAGGTCAAGTGAAATGACAATAAAGGGAACCTTGCCCAGACTTGGTATATAAAAGCCCACCTTGACCCATCAAGGACAATTATAAACAACCCAGGGCCAGTATAAAACACAATGTACTAATGAGGAGTTGGGTGAAAAACAATGGGAATTCTGTTCATAATATTCACATAGTGAAGCTTATTCCTTTGTCTATTTATATAACCTAGAACACTAAGTAACACTACTTTTATAACTAGAACTTGTTGGATAGACTAAGGAAAATGAAGAACTCCATTGTTTTAAAAAATACTAACAGCAATAGCTCACATCACCATGGCTATAACTATGGTTTATGTATTCAAACATTTAATCTTCACAACTACCCTTTGAGGTAAATATTTTAAAATCCATTTTGCAGATGAGCAAGGTGAGACATTACACTGAGAAACTTAGCCAAGATCACATAAAAAGTAACAGAGGGGATCAAGTTAGAAGTTAGGTACCAGAATTTATGCTCTTCACCACTATTTATACACATTCTCAGCAGATATTTTTAAGTTTTAAAATCATATTTTGCAATGATTAGACTTTCAGATTACGACATGGGTTCTTAAAAAGAAAATGTCTACTTCCGATCCTGCAGCATTATTCAGACACTGAGGGGCCCACCTTCATAATTTGTTATATTTGAAAGTCACCTACTATTTATTTCATATTTCATTACATGAGCATGTTTTATTAACTTGAGTAGATTTAATTTGAAAGGAAATGTTATTGTATTACAATGAAGAGAAATCAGTATCAGCTACTCTCAATAAAAGGTAGCCTTAAACACAAATACAATGGAGATAAATAATAGTATTAAATTCAAGCTAGAAACTAACATCTATTCAGAATCCGAGAGAGGTTGTCCCATCCTCTCCCCCCACACTCACTTCCTCCTGAAAATATACATCAGCATGTGCTAAAAGATCTTGCAGCAAATAAACCTGCCTCCCCAGCTAGACTATATGCTAAAAGTCAAATATAGGGGATACTTGGTCTCACTATAAGACTCAACCCCATTTAATGCCACACTTGTGGACAGTCTCCACTCCCCTCACACATTATAGGAGGTCCCACACTTTAGGGAACATTGCTTAAAGCAGCATTAAGAACTAGAGATGTCATAAATGCAGATTTATTTGCCAATAAATCAAGTAGGCCCTGCAGGATTTTCACAGAATGAGAAGCCACATAGACAAATGTAAAGTACTGCCTCGGGGTCCCATCAACCAATGGTGAGTGGTTGGGAGGGAAACCTGGCTTAAGCTAGCAGGTGTTCCTGAGGAAAGGGATCTGGGGTTAGGCTGACCACAAGATCAACAACAGTCAAGAATGTGCCACAAGTCCAAGGAGGGGGATGGGCCTCTCACATTGCATTCCTAAACCATTAGGGGCCAAATCAAGGGAGAAGAGCCCAGGCTGCACTGTGAGCTAGGCAGACCACACCTGGTGCTCAGGAAACACAACTACAGCATGCCCTTTTCAGAAAAGGTAATCAGCATGGTGAAAGGTCTCAAAATGAAGTCATTTGAGTAATATAATCAACCAATTAAAAGGGCAACCCAAGTCCTCCATATCCTTCTATAACACCCGCAACCCTCTCACCACCACCCCCACCAGCATGTTCTACTCTCCCCTCCACCCGGCAGATTTTCCACCTTTTTTTTTTTCAGTTCATGTTCTTTTTTAATCTGTCAACATTGAGAAGTTTTTCTCTTGGAGAAAGGATAAATTTAGTGTTCTTGTAGGTTTTAATTTGAATTACCATATGAACAGTATTTTAATAAAAATCAGGTAGAATTTAAACAAAGATAAAAATTATATACACTCATTACGTTAAAATAAATTGTATTGCTTTTGTATAATCGGTTCAAGTCAGAATAATCATTTTTATATAGAATAATTAAGGCATAATTGTTTTAGATTACATTAAAATGTCCCCTCTTCCCTACAGATGGCTGGTACCATTGAGATGACTCTTCAAAGCGAAATTAAGACAAGATTTTCCACCTTCTAATATGCAGCACTCTGATAGGAATTTATCGTGTTTCTCCCTCTGTGTATATCTCCCTCTATGAGGGTATTTTACTATTTTATTCATAGATGCACTCTATGGGGAACAATGCCTGACACGTAACAGATGTCCAGTAAAGGGACTAAGTTAATGAATTATTTCATAATGAAAATGGATGTTACCATGTGAAAAAGAGAAGGCTTAAAGGAAATATAATCAACTTGAGAAAATAATTGAACAGTCCTCCCTATTACATATGATAGGGTGTGCTACAGGCAGAAGTGTGTTTAAAGTTAAAGTCAGAAAGTCTTCCATATGCCCACTTTCACATAGAGATTAAAAGTATAGACTCTGGAATCAGAAAGACACAGGTTAGAGTCTCAGATCTGCCACTTACAAGCAACTGACTAAGCTGACTGTGTGGCACTAACTAGAGAGAATTGAGACCATATTAAATGGAGAGATTACTAACACTTACCTCCCAGTGTTACTGTGTTCTTACCTAAGATAATGTATATAAAAGAGCTTTTAAAGCTTCTAATATCAATGAATCAGAATCCACCCACATCTGTAATTATGCTATTATCAGTCATGATAAATTATGGTGTAAGGAATGTGGTGGTGACAGGAGTCAACTGTATTAAGACCAATTCTTTTCAACTCTGTGTTGACAGACTTTGCATTCATCACTGAGAATGGCCACCAGAGTAGTATTTACACAATAAATACTGGCAAACACTACAAGTCAGTGCTTCTCATAGGTGAACCATTAACCAGCATGCAACTGATTACCCTTGAGAAGAGCACAACAAACTCAGAATTGAGAGTTCTTCAGATTGGAACCACAGCAAAGTTTAAGCAGCAAATGCACAGCATCATCTGCAAGCAGCACACAAAATGTAATCAAAATACTTTTCCCCACTGGACTCAACTATGCTGTAGGGGCAGGAATCTCAACTGCCACGGCTCTGCATCTCCCAACTCTGCCACCATTGCCAGCAATCTGCAGGTTGTGGCTACATTCTATTGTTTCCTTCCACCTGATATTCTGAAATTCCTAAACACATACCAAACCATATTAAGTAATTTCCTTGGTTTTAATCTCAAGAGAAAATAGATCACTGCTTCTTTTAAGTAGTAAGGTGCAGTTTCTCCTTTTAAAACTTACCTTTCAAGTAAAAATGCAACAACCGATGAGCTGTTAACATAATGAAAAAAAATTTTTTTTTTACCATTTCAGCCTCTAGGCAAAACAATAAAATCATTTCTGTTCTTCAAAACCATGCAGAAAATGACTGAGACAGTTTTAATTAATGATGTGATTAGCATGAGTTTTCAGAGACACAAAGATAATCTCTGTGGTGGGAGTGACTTACTTACGAGGTTACTGTTGATGTATTTCAATGCAGTCGATGAAAAAAGCCCCTGACAGTGTTGAGATCTGTCTTACAAGCTATCTAAGCTTCATTCATCCTCAAGTTTCACCTAAACTCAAAATTCTTTCCATACAGTATCCACTCCCAAGCTGACAAAAACTGAGCCATCACACAGAGAGTAAGGATGGAATCGAAACATTAATATCAAGAATTCAACATAAACTACATATAATACTGGAAAATTCTACCTGGAGTAAATACGATACTTTCCTTTTGCAAAAGTTGTAAAAGTAAAAAGGTAAAACAAATCCTCACAAGCATGGGGGCCTTCAGTCAACCAATTCAGGGAAACTTTAAGCAAGGACAAGATCCTAAGGGTCACCAAATAGCTATAAAATGTGAAAAGGGGCCAGGCACAGTGGCTCGTGCCTATGAAGCTAGGGATGGCTAGAGATCGTGGTTCGAGTCCCACCGGGGGCCTGTAGTGAGACCTAGTTCCAAAAAAATAGCTGGGCGTGGTGGCGCGTGCCTGTAATCCCAGCTACCTGGGAAGCTGAGGCAGGGGATTGCTTGAGTCTGTGGTACCCAGGGCAACGAAAGCCTGCAGTTCCACAGGCAAAAATAGTGAGACCTAATCTCAAAAAAAAAAAACCAAAAAATGTGAAGAGGGTTGGGTCAGAAATCCTGGTCCTGGTTCATTCCATGGTATAAGGATAGTTCGGTCACTTTGGCAAGCAACTAGACCAAGCTGTGGTTTCCTTGATCAGCAAAATGGGGAAGGTCTTCCTTTGAGTTCCTTCTCCCTTTTCTAGAAGAGTATATCATTATCATGTTTATCAAAGTGAGTTTTTAAAACATTCTAAATACCCAGAATTCAAATTTATAGACAAAGGAAGCATTCAGGTCTTCCAGTCATGGTCCAGCCTTTACTATTAGCTTCTCCCCGTCAATGGAGAGGCATTTACAAACAGAAACACTCACGTGATGTGCGCTCTTCAACTTCTTTTCAAGTCACTGAAGTTTGGAGTTGCAGGTATTCAAGAAAATAGGCTACATATTGAAAGTACAGGCAATTTTGTAATAGAAATAAAACCTCACTAAATTGTCTTAACTTCTTGTCAATATAAATGTTCATAAAGATTTCAAAAGAATTCACTAAGTATTTTCTTTTCAGTGAACAATGCCTCAAACTTAAACTTTAAAATATGATTGTAGATCATATTCTTAATTTTCTTTTCTGACCTGCTTAAACTAATGCAAAAAAAAGGGGGAGGGGGCTTGCTGGAAATGATTATGCTTCATTCAGTTTAATTCATTACATTATTCAAGGAGGAAATATTTCAGATATCTTGACCCTTAATCATATGTAGCAAATAAGAATATCAGAAATGCTACCTGTATCCCAAATTACAAGACAATGCTTGAGTTTACACTCACCAGAAGAAAGTTCTTACTCCCTCTACTGTTTTCAAATGTGTGTTTACAGTGATGATTTGGAATCACTGACTTTCCTATAAAAGCATGAAAGCATATTATTAATATATTCTTTGATTTGGGCTTCTAGTAAAAGTAATAAACTATTATCTTTCCTCCAAATGTTAACAGTCTTGAGAATAAAATATATAATGTAGTATCAACGTGGGAAGGAAGGGCAAGAGGGTTTTATCATCGATTGTCATTGATTACTGGCTGCCTGAAATTAGGTAATATGTATTCTAAAAGTAGCTCTCCCCTGTAGTAGCAGGTAAGACGGAGGTATCCTTATGTCCCATAGGTACCCTTTTTCAGAACTTAATCTTTTCCCCTAGTACCATCCCTTAATACACACGTCATCAACAGGCACAAGCTCCTAGTAACTATTACCCAGTCCCTCTGCAATGACTCATTAGCTCTGGAACAGACATCTGACTCAAACTCCACCAATCAAATCTCTCTTTTGGGAAACCCAGAACATAGAAACCAGTTTGGGTGTGTGTGACTGAAACTGTTACATAGCAAATTAAGAAGTTTTAGGGCTTCTAAACTCTACCTTAGATGAAAAAAAAAAAAATCAAAGAAAGGCCATCTGAAAAGAAAGATATTTTACACAAAGGAAATATGTAGGGCCCTTTTAACTTTCTCTTCCAGTTCTAGACCCTTCAGGAGTCCCACTCCATCTTTATTCTTGGATACCATGAGACATTCCCTCTATACACAGTGGTGAACGGCTTAAGGATGTTGCTGTCAATGATGAACTATATGACAGTGGTCCCAAGAGGTGCACCAGTTAGTCTGGGTGTGCAATGAGTGGTTCCACTGTCCAGTTGTATATAATTACACTGGATGACATTTGTACAACAGTGCATTTCTCAGGACATGTTCCCATCGTGAGAGAGTGTATGATTGCAATAAATTCTACTTCTCGTTTATGCTTCTACTTGCCACCAAACTGTGATACACAATTAAGGTTAGATAAAAAAAATGTGCCGTGCTGTGCTATTGCTAAAAGCAATAAAAAATACAGGCCCAAAAAGGAGTCATTTATGCAGAGCCTCCACTCAGATTTAACACCTAATCTCATTTCAGTTTCCCCCTCCCTGGAAAATGTAATCCTCAACCAATCAATCTGGAGTTTTCTAAATCAGGCCCAGAGAGGTAATCGGCATTATAAGACCCCTCTGACTGCCTTCCCTGAAATAAACTTTTCTTTTGCTACTTTGTTCCACCCACTTTGTGACTCTGAAAACCCTTTAATTTGGATAATCCCTTTCAGTATCTAGATGGGATACAATCCAAGTCATGAATCATTTATTAAAATCAATTAGAACTCTAAATTGGTGGATTTCATTTACTGCTACTATACATATAAAATTTCATTTACTTCATACACATCAATCAAGGAGGACAAACATGTCATTTGCAGCAAAATGAATGGAACTAGAAAAACTCATATTAGCAGAAATAAGTCAAAAAGAAAAAGAGAAATACAGGATGGTCCCACTTATATGATGGCTATAGGGAAAAACAAACAAACAAATAAGAAAAAATAAAAACAACCAATGAGACTGAACAATGGAGCAAGAGAGGAGGAAGGGGAAGAAGGCAAGGGAGGTGAAGAGCACAAAAGATCAGGATGGTTAACAGGAGTTAGTGAAGTGGGAAAGCCCCGGAGTACACAATAATGCAATAATGTAATATAAATATACATATATGCAAAATTTTTTAAATTTAAATTAAATTAAAAAAGAAAAAAAAAAGGACAGGGTTATTAAGGAATGGAGAAAGAAAAAGAAAGCCATCTGCATAGTGCCAAGTAGGCAGGAGAGCTGCTTCTCCCCAGCGTAGAAACTGTACTGAAAAATTGTACTGATTCCTTTTTTTTCTTAATGTATTTATTTGTTTATATATGTGTTTCACATCTTTGTATTCCTTGGGGATCACCCACCACCTTCCCTCCCTGACCACTCCCTCCCATCTCCACCCCCGCTGACCCCCCTACATACTGATCCCTTTAATGGAATTTTTATGCACATGTCTATGGTCTAAATTGTCAACTGGAATAAATTTTATAATCTTAAAAAAATTTTTCATTTACTTCAGTCTATCATTTCAAAACTTAAATCATATGAGGTATGGCTTATATGCAAGATGAGACCATCTTACTTGGTCTCTTAAGCAGCACGTAAGTAAATGTGCCTTGAAAAATGGACATTCAGAAAAGATTACAGTTGCACTTCACTCAATAACTAGTCATACTGGCAAAATATGGATGATTGGGAGAAGTTTTTCAAAGGCTAAAGTCAATCAGTGGTAGACAAAGACTATTTTCTTTCCTTAGGGTCAAGAGAGAATGCAAAAAGGCTAATGGGTTTGCTAGTCACTATTGTTTAATAAATGATGCCAGGATTCTAAAATGACTTCAGGAATATAAAATAATATTTGTTATCTTGCAGACTTTCTGAGAGTCAGAGGACTGGAAGCATTCTGACTGGGTGGCTTTGAGTCAGGGTCTCTCAGGTGGTCTCAGTTCAGAAGCTGGTCACATGTCCCAAGACGGAACCAGGGTTGGAGTATCTGCTTATAAGATTCCCAGTGAATTGATGGTTGACAAGTGATCTGGATTCCAGACCTGGTAGACCATTCTAAAAGGTTGCTTTCATACCCTCATAACACAAGCAGCTGGGTTACCCAGAGTGAATGATTAAAAAAGCAAAGGGGAAGTCACAATGCTTTTAATGACCTAGTCAGGGGAATGGCATGCTGTCATTTCTATCATATTCTGTCATCTCAAATGCTAGTCTTATTCAGTGTGGGAGGGGGCTGTACAAGGGCATGAATCCAAGAACGTGAGAACTGTTGAAGGGATGGAGAGCTTAGGGGGCTAGCTTCACAACTGTATAGATTCAAATATATACTTATTAAAACTCTTAACACTAAATTTTGTGTTTGTAGTAAAAGAAGAAAGAAGACACCTTGGATGAGCTACCATTTATTAATTATTTATGATAATATACACAGTGAAGAAAATGAATTTGGTATAAACCATGCTCCTATTCTTCAAAGAGTTGAATTGAGGTGAGAAGCCGAGACTAGCACATAGAATAATTAGAAAGCAATTAGTGTGACAAATCGATTCTAAGTGAATAGAGGTTCAGAAAATAAAGAAATAATAGGGTGAATGAGCTAAGGGGAAGTCTTTCTCTTTTTGCAAAGAAAGGTTTGGGTTGGCTTAAGTTAGCATCTTTAAACCACCTATTTCATAGACTACAGGTCAGACTTTCTTCAAACATTCATTTGATGTCACCGGTTGACTGAACAAATCTAATGGCCTGGAAAGTCTAAGAAAATCCTTCCAATCTAATTATAAAACCAAGTCCAACTCCTACTGGACTATTTCCTTGATGCCAGATTGCTGGGCTGAACAGTAAAGAATCTTTAAAGAGACTGGGGGTAGAGGAAGACATCACAGTTACCTTGTGAACAGACACCAATAAGGAATTCAGATTCCACAATTATTTACTTAATAACACTCATTCTAAGTTCATCACTGTGCTACCCAAAAGACACAATCAGAGTAAAACAGACACCAACCTAGCCCTCCCACAACTCTCAATTTATTGGAAAAGACAAAAAAATTTTATTTTGATTCCAATAAAGGAATGATGAGTGTTACTGTGACAAGATCACAGAGGCAGGTATCAACAAGGAAAGTGGGAAAATTATGACATTGGAGATAAAATCTGTAGTGCATGTTGGAGTCAGCTGGAAAAACAGGCAAGAAAGAATATTCTACGTCAAGAAAAATACATGTTTTACTGTAAAACAAGATAAATTTAAAGAACTGAAAGAAGTTAGTGATTAAATGTTCAGTGTAAGGGACAAGTGAAAAGACTATGTCGAAGAAGAATCTGGCAAACTGAATTCTCTGCAGCAAATCCCACTGAAAGGCGGAGTCTGCTTTCTTATTTGAATTCTGGCTGACGTGGACTTACTTTGAGCAAAAGAATGTGGTGAGGTTGACACTGTGTGATCTCAGTAGCTTGAGACTCAAGGGACCATGCTGCTTCCACCTTCATCCTTGGAATGCTGCCCTGAAGCCACCTGGTAAGGAAGCTAGTCTAGCTCAATGGAAGAAAACAGGCCATGTGGACCAAACCAAGATGCCTCAAAAGACTGCCAGTACCATAGGCCAGGCACATAAGGGAGACCACCTGGTACCTTCTAATTCAGCCATTCTTCCTGAACACAACAGATGAGGGAGGTCAGGTGCAACCAGACCAAGAAAGACCAAACCAAGTCCCAAATCATGAGAAGTAATAAATTACTGTTGGCTTTCTAAGCCATTTTGTAATGGGGTTTTGTTCAGAAGGAAAGAGAAAAAGGTCATTTCATTCAAGAACAAGTTAAGAACTATGGTCTTCATCCCGAAATCAATGGGAAGGCATGGAAGCGTTTTAAGAACAGAGTAACACCCATTAGTACTACAGACACAGTGCCTAGGCCAACAACCTTTTTCTAGGGCTTATAAATCTTGCAAATATGGTAGAAGACTGGACTTTGTGAAGTACAGAAAGAAAAAGGCAGAATCATAATTTGTGTTGTATTAGATTCTGGATTTCATAGCAGATCAACTGTAAATCAAGTCTTACTTTAGGTTATTATTTTTCACCTGGTAGATTGAGTACATTTTAATTTGTTTGATTAGTCATGGGGACAGTGGGAAGAGTGCTCTCAAAAGTTACCAGATGGAAACAGAGAGAAGGGTTCAGAAATGAGGATCACAGAAATAGAAAAGAGGCTTACTACAAGGTGCTAATCCATCAACATAGCAAGGAAGGAATTACACTTTGTCTTTCCTGCCAAAAGGAAAATTCAGCAAAATATGAATCAATTGCTTAAAAACTGCTAAATAGAAGAGGAGGAGGAAAATAAGAACAAGAACAGGAATTACTCTAATTTTCTCTATGGACAATATCTTTCTTCTTACTGATCAGCAAGTTCAAAGAGGTTACCAAAAGCATAGCCTATATCAATGTGGCCACACCAGAGAGAAAAATCTCGTAAGGAAAGCAAAAAGACAAGAGACCTATATTCTGGGATAATGCAAGTGAGATGTCACTACTGGAGATCTCAGAGTTGTCAGAAGAATGACAGTCATGCAAATAACTGGAAAATGCTTCCAACCAATTTGTGAACCTTAACCTGCCCCTCCCTATCACATCTCCCTGGCCATTTCCCCTTAAATTCTCAAGGTTCCCCAGCTTTGTCTATTTGAATGGTAGGCACAGTGTTTCAGCTAAGGAAATCCCCTTCTTCCCCAGCTGGCTCACTTGGGAGTTGTTTTGAAGTCAGTTTTTTTCCTGAAGGTGCCTGACTGACCCCCAGGGAGAGGAGGAAGTCATCTCAGGAGAAGAGAGCACTCTCATAGTCCAACAATGGCTGCCCATGGGGTCACAGGCAGTTCTTGCAGCCAGAGGCTCCTGTAGACACATGTGTTTGCCTCACAGCTTGCTTTGGATAAGCAGAACATACAACTTGCTATACCTTACCTGCTAAGTAGAATTTTTTAGCTACATCTTATTTTATTTTTTTACTTTCAACTTAATCAACTGGCAAACTGGGAAGCTATTTATCTTCATTTCTTGTGGCAGCTCTATTTTTATTTGTAGCTTGGATAATTGAAAAAATTCTCAGTACTCTGAAGTTTGTCTTTTTTTGTTTGAATTTGAAAGGAAAGATGATTATACTGACATTTAATATGGAATATACATCTTATGGGTGATAGCTTATTCAAAGAAAGAAGAGTGAATAGACAATAAAAATATATCAAATTTGAGTAAGATTTTTATGTAAAGGACAGCCTTCTGGGAAAGATGCTTACTTTAGCCTGAGTATGTTAAGTCAAAGTCACATTATCAGCCAGTATAATGGAAAACAAAATATGGAAATTCTTTTAGTTTTTATTTAATTTTACTTAGGTACTTGGAATTTTTAAGAAAAAAATCAGTTGTCAGAAAGAAAAAGACAAAATAATATTCTTCCTTAAGTAAAAAGTTTAACTACTTACCTTGATCTTTAAAAAGTATATTTCATATCAAATATCATAATGATCAATCTTCCCTTGAAGTACAAATACAAATAAAGAAGAGAAACTCGAAGCTACAGAGAAGTGTTTTTATTATCCAAGCTACAAATAAAAAGAGAGCTACCATGAGAAATAAAGAACACCATCAATGAGATGATGTTCCACTTTCCATCTGAAACATGCTTCTTTAATAAGAACCTTAAACAAAAACTCTGTTCTTATCTATATGCTCAAGGTTATTCAAGCACTACCTAGAGGCAGGAACTGGACAAGATAACCAAGCTCTAAATGTCCTTTTTGGTCTTAGAATGCCATTGAGACAGACAAGTTGAAAAGAAATTGCAAGCTGGTAGAATGTTGCCTCAAGTCCTGTTTGAACAGGTGAACTGTCATGGACTGGTGAGCCCTGCCCCAACAATTCAGCCTACAACACTGACCATGAGGCAGCATGCTTGACAAAAAGCATTAAAACCTGACTAATGATTACCTCACAGTTTCCTGGAGGGAGAAAGCTGAGGACCCAAGTGCACAGTATCTTCTATCTATACGTGCCCTGGCGTACCTTGGTCCAGAACAAGCTTTGACACTGCTCTTCTCCTCTTTACCTTTTAAATATATCCTAACTCCCTTCAAGGAGCCAGGCTAAATTTGCCTTTCCCATACTGGTTCCCTCTGCATGAGCTTCTGACAAAATCCTTGTTTAATTCACCTATACCTAGCACTTTCTAGGGAATTCTTCCCCTAGAGGGAAAAGGACCAGGTCTTTTGGGTTGAGACTTGTAACATTTTTGCAAATGACAATCTCCCCCCTACTTACATTCATTGAAACTTGGTATTTTCATCTCCTGCATGTAACTAGGACAATTTAAGCCCAGAATTAAAAAAATCAGTCAATCACACACCTCTTTGAAAGCAGACCACTTATAAAGAACAAAAGTGGGCCATCCTAGTTATCTAGGGCCTGGAGATGCACTTATTCTTCAAGGATATATGATTTATTTATGCTTCTCTTATAGTTTTCCAGAGATGCATTAAGCATTTCCTGAAATTAGACTGTATCACTGAGTCACTACATCAGGGTAGATTGGTAGAAGAAAGGGAAAACCAGGAACAAGGAGAACAGGATTCTGCCTGCTGACTTTGGAGTAGGGGCTGGTATGTGTGTTCACTGAAGGTGCACTTACTACAGGTCAACAGCAAGGATTCTATCCTGCCATCATATCCTGCCAACTGAACTCATTAAGTCCACTAGAATCAGCACCAGCATTAGGAATTTTGTGACTGCCACTCAAGTCATTCTATTAGGCTTTATAACTTTTGAGAAAATATAAACCAGTCTAGTTATTACACTTGTCATTAACACAGATCACACATCCAATAGTCTACTCAGATCATTAATGAAATACTATGCAAATGGACATGTACAGTCTTCTTTTTGATTTTTGTAAAGTTCCTTTTTGCATGTCTTGCAATATTCCAATTTTTATCACTATGAGAAGACTGATACAATAGCAAAATACATAACCTGTACTATTAAAATGCATACAAATTATATTCTGTCATCATGATCATTTCAGTATTTCATGTTTATACTCTGTGGGTTCAGTCTGCCCAAACCGGTAAGATAGGCTTTTCTCAACAGTCCAAAAGCAGTCTCAGGTGGTGCTGATATGGGAACTAAACATCAGTCAAGGGCCTGGAAACCTTGGGAAGTTTTTTGAGACTAGGTCTTGCTATTTTTGCCCGTGGAACCGCAGGCTCACATTGCCGGTGCTACCACGGACTCAAGCAATCCCCAGCCTCAGCTTCCCAGGTAGCTGATATTACAGGAGCACGCGCCACCACATCCAGCTATTTTTTTGAGAGTAGGTCTCGTTGTGTTGCCCCAGGTGGGACTCCAACTGCAATTCCCAGACCCTGCCGTGACTCCATAGGCTGTCGCTTACAGGCACACGCCACCGTGCCCGGCCCTCAACATCATTTTTTAAATGCAGACTGGGTGGGGGGAGGGGTTGAGGGCAGTGAGAGCCTTGAAGGCTGTCTTTGACCCCCCCCCTTAATCTAAGAAGGAGTCCCATGTCCTAAGCTTCTGACCCTTTTCTAATCAAAGTCATTATTGCTTTCCCTTTTAGAACCTAGAGAAATGTAGTTTGAGGTTCTCATCTAGTTCTTTGTTTACCAGTAAACATGTTCTCTCAATCTAAGTATCTCATCTTTAGATAAGATCACCTACCACTACTCATCTGTCACTAGAAGCATTTTCTTTTCTGTCCTTGAAACTCCAGGTTGCAAAACACAGGCTACATATTCTTGTTCTGCTCCATTATTATTTAAAATTTATCACCTTATGAATTCCCCATACATACTGTTTTCCCTTTGCTAACTTGTCTGAGGCTGTGTTGATTACTCATGCAACCAGAGAAGAGAGGTATGAAATAAATTATTTTCTTTCCCAACACCACTATGAGAGGGAAAAAAAAAAAAAGCTAGCAGATCACTAGTGTTAATTCGGGATAAATTATAAACACTGAAACACAATTATAATTACAGTTGATTTTGAAAAATTCATAGACTGAATAAAGTATCCCAAAGAAACACTATCAAATGGTCTGAAAGATGGTATAGTTCCTGGCTTCAGCAAAAATATTTTGATGGTGAATGTTAAATTCTAAGTCCATCTAAATTGTTTAATAGGAGTGACCAGGACTAAATAAAATCACAACTCTTATGTCATCATACAGACCAATTGCCTTCCCTGGAATGTACCATCTGCATTTAAGACCCTACAATAAAGGGAAGGTTGACTGATTGCAAGATCAGAAAGACTTAAGCAGTGATAATATAAAATAGTTTGGGTCACATGAGGCTTTGGAAACAAAGCTGACATTCCTCATATTCTTTGAACTTTAGAAAGTATACTGTAGTCACTTGCTAAATGGTGATTTATGTTATTACTAAGTTTCTGAATCATTCCATAGTCTCTAGAAATGAAAGAAGACTTATATGAGAAAGGAGAATCTTCAATGCCTAAAATTTTAAAAATCACACTAAAATCTTGAATTATCAGTGTGGTAGAGGCTGCAAGTTGTGCTACTTTTGGATATAGAACTTCCCTTCGTGACTGATCTTTCGTGACACTGCAGCCAAGTGCCAGGAGCTAGGCAAGGAGACAACCAGAGAGGGAAGATCTTACAATACCAAAGTAATACTCAAGAAGTTCTCCAAACCTCATTTCTCTTTACCCCAAGCAGCAGAGCTCACAAAAAAAGCAACACCAGGTATGAATGCCAACTCAAAGAATTTCCTAATATTGCCATACCTCAACTATTAGGGAGTCCATAGTTACTTTACTATTGAAATTCTTTCTTCATCTTTGAAACAGTTCACATTTGGCATTCTATTAGTGACAATGAGTAAAGAAAACAATATTTCCAAAGCACTTATCCTCAGTACAGGGACAAGTTTGTCCATTGCATTGCACACAGGTCAGCAGAAGATCTCTCAATATATCACAAAATCCAAACCTGAAACAGACCTCTTTTAATCAGAAGTTCAACAATTGGACAAACTCTTAAGAAATAACACAATGTTGCTGGCAACTGATGCTATCTTTTACCTCTTACTCTCCACCACATCTTGGTTACCCTCTCACTGAGGCTTGTAACTAGGCAAGAAATTACATTCAAGAAAGATAATTTTAGTGGAATGACGATGCAAAGAAATGGAATTCCATTTCTTCTAGATAAAAGTAAGATAGTTCACTAATACAGAATTATATCAAATCAAGTCAAATCATTTCACAGGAGTCCTTCACTTTGGTACTATTCACATTTGTGCTAGAGAGTTCTCAATTCAGGGAAACTGGTCTCTGCATTGAAAGATATTTAATCCAGCATCCCTGGTCTGTCCCCTAAAAGCCAAGAGCATCCTCCCAGTTATGACAACCACAAATGTGTTCAGTGTCAGATGTGCCCGAGGAACATCCCTTTGAGAAACACTACTGAAATGAGAATCAGGATTCTAAAATCTGGGTTTCCCATGAGCAAATAACACAACCTTTTTGGGAACAGAAAGTGTATCATGGGTTCGGAATCAAAGAATATTAACTCTCCTAGACAATGACTTTGAAACAGAGGGGGAAATCTCTTCCTTTTACCTTTCTGGGTTTTTGGTTGGGATTCTAAAATGAAAGATTCTAACCAGAGGCAAGATAAGAATTTATAAATTTAAAGTATAAATTTTATTGGAGAGTTCATAAGGAAATGTGATAGAAAAAGAAGCTCAGAGCTAAGAAAAGTCAACAGAAAGCGTAGCAAGGCCTTTTCCTTCAGATTCTTCTCATTGTCAGGCCATCTGAGAAGGATGTTCCTTTTCCCCTGGTTTAAGGAGGACACCTCTCCCTTGAGGGGCTATGACTTCCTTCAGGAAAGGTCAGCGATTTCTAACCGTATACCCCCTTTTTCAGACTCATTCAGCTTAAAATAGACAATATGTCAAGATGTCATATTTTGGGATAGCTTCTTCGGGAACCCATCACCTTGCTCACCTGTGCCAGGAGCCTTATCACTTAAGTCTGTCCTTCTATTCATAGTAGAGTTCAAGACAAGTATTACTCTAACAAATACCTTTAACCATATCTGCAGGAAAGATAGGCACACAGTCAACAAAAGGGGTAGTCCTGACACTACACTCACGAAATACTCAATCATTAAACAAAAAAATACCCCTTACTGAAGATGACTGTTTATCACATGCAGTGGCCAGAACTGGGAAAATAACTTCTGAAGGAGTTTTACCTTCATCTGAGGAACAATCATCTGTTAACAGCCCTCAGGCTACAGCCAGGTTGATCATGCTGGAGTCTGAGCCTCACTGGCTTTGTTCCCCAGCCCCATTACTGTGGAGCTAGATAGAACACTTGGCATTTCCCAACTCTAATATAATATAGTCAGTTTCTCTTTTAGGTTTTTTGCTGCTACGATTAAATATGATCCAAGTGATACATACTAGAGCAATTATTACTGTTCCTTTCTGATTTACAGTTAATTATACTATAAAGAATGCTAGCAAGTACCTCCCTTTTCTCATCCAGAAGGTGGGAGAAATAGTAGCACAGAGACTCCACAGGGTTGTTACAAGGATCAAATTAGTAACTATGTCTGCAGTGTTCACAACAGTGCTGGCACACAGGAATTACTACAATAGTGCTTACTAAGTACATAAAATATTGGTCTGATATTTGAAGAATTTATGTCTATACTTGCATTCTTCCTCTCAAACTGGATATATTTTTGTGTTGCTTTTGTTTTTCTGTTGGCAAGAGGAGATATAGAAACATTTTTCTTAGATTTTTTTTTTTTTTTTGAGACTAGGTCTCCCTATTTTGCCCAGCGAACCGCAGGTTCACATTGCTTGTGGTACCACGGACTCCAGCGATCCTTAGCCTTAGCTTCCCAGGTAGCTGGGATTACAAGTGCATGCCACCACACCCAGCTATTTTTTGGGACTAGGTCTCGCTATGTTGCCCCTGGAGGGTCTCGAACCCTGACTCAAGCAATTCCTAGTTCTGGCCTCCCTCCATAGGCTGCAATTAAAGGCATGTACCACCATGCCCAGCCCCGCTATTCTTTTTTTTAGAAAACATACCTAGAAAAACTTTTTCAGGAAACAGTAACTACTACAGATAATACATTAATTGTGTATACTTATATACATGCAAATTCTGGTTGTAATCTGCAATATGGTTTTCACTACCAGCATGGGAATTTGAAAATTACCACTTTAGACAATTATTCTCCAAAGAGAATTCTGTAAGGAAGTAACATCAGGAGATATTTAAAGAATGGATCAGTGGTAAAATTAATTTGGGAAACGGTTAACTTTATATACCCCATCAAAAAATATTAAAGAATTCCTCAATTAAGAAATCTATTAGAGTTCATTAGAACTTGATAGTCCCAAAACTTATTTGTATACTATGATTTTTTTTCTTCCATTACAACAGTTGGCATCACATTGCTTGAGCAATCACACTTAATATTTATATTTATCAAATGGGGAAAAAAGTCCAAGGGAGAAACATTCGACCTAGTTCCAAAAAATAGCTGGGTATGGTGGCACGCGCCTGTAATCCCAGCTACCTGGGAAGCGGAGGCTGGGGATTGCTTGAGTCTGTGGTACCCTGGGCAATGAGAGCCTGCGGTTCCACGGGCAAAAATAGCGAGATCTAGTCTCAAAAAAAAAAAAAAAGAAAGAATGAAAGAAACTGGAAGTTATTGGTGTGTAAAGGCAGCACTTCTCCAATACAGGGCACAAATAAATCCGCTTGAAAAGATTATTTTAAGATGTAGATTCTCTTGCCACTCTCTCAGACATTCTGATTCTGAAGGCACCTGAGTTATCTGCAACTCAGACAACCCTGGAACTTCTGAGGCCAGTGATATGGAGGCCATACGCCAGTCAAATATTATAAGACCTACCATATGGGTAAGCAATTCCATTCCTAGATATGTACCTGAAGGATACAAAAAATAAAACTTGAATATATACACTCCTATATTTACCACAGCACTATTTCCCATAGCTAAGTTTTTTTTTTTTTTCTTTGTTTTTGCTTTTTGTTTTGTTTTGTTTTGAGACTAGGTCTCACTATGTTGCCCAGGGTTTTCTCGAACCCACAGACTCAAGCAATCTCTAACCTCAGCCTCCCAGGTAGCTGGGATTACAGGCACGTGCCACCACATCTAGCTTCCAATAGTTAAGTTAATGAAATGAACTCAAATGTCCCAAGGACAGGTGACTGGATTAGAAAAATGTGCTATAATGCAAAATGGAACACTACACAGCTATAAAAAGGACTAATTTCTGCCATTTGTAACAATATGAATTGAACGGGGGATAATGATAAGTGAAATAAGACAGGAGAAAGACAAGTACTCGATATTTCCACTTAAAGATGAAAAAGAGATCAACAAACCAAAGTTCAGACAGAACCAAACTGGTAACAAACCTAGTAAATATAATTGGTTCTGAGGCTATCAGATGGGAAAAGGGATATGGAAAGACAAGAGGAGAGGAGGTACCATGGATTGTGATGTAAGATTGTGGAAGCCCTGGTCTTGGGTCTGGTATAGTGATAAGCATCTGAGAATTGTGATCCTATGCAGTTAAAACACAGATAGTGTTGTAAATCAAAGAACAAAGTTATTTCAAAAAGAACTGGGGGGTGGGAAACCTAGTTTATGCTAAGTTCTTCACTAGGTGATAATGACAAAGCAGTGAATAAAATCAGACTTAAAAGAAAAAAGCATCATGCTCATGATAATATTTTTAATTCTTTAAAATTATGAAAGTACTTCTCAAGTAAAATTTTTCAAATAGTTCCAGAGCTAAAATATGACTGCCACCTTATTTATTTTTTGCATAGGAAGGAAAACACATTAGATGGCTCTTAGGGGCTGGGTCCAGGGTCAGACTAAGCCAGGAACACTGGAAGGGAGTGGAATGAGCAGTTAAAGGATTCACAGGCACTTAGAAAAGGTTCCACACATGAGGATGCAGCATTTTCTGTCTGCAGGGAATTGCGGACAAAAACTAGAAATCAGAAAGAGGAAAGAAAGAAGTGTATTAACTCACTTCTCAAGAAGCACAAGATATGGGACTTTGAAAAACTCCAAATGTGTCTTTGCCTCTTTCTAGCTGTTGACCTTGCTACTATGTACCAGGTACAGTGTTCTCCCTGCCTTTTTGGCATCTATCATTTATTTCCTGATTTGGAATATTAAAACTTCAATACATCCTGTTTTTCTCATTTTCCTTTGGGTATAAATTTCAATAAGTTTCTCCAGGTTAGAAAAAGGCAGAGCCAAGGGTGGAGCAAAATTCAGCAAGAGCAGAAGTAGCCACCAATGGGGACAATGTGATCCTTTCAGTGCTGGCAAGACATTCAGTAAACTATTGGTTATGTCATTTGCCCACAAGTAGGCAGGCAGCGCTGTTTCACAGTCATTTGCTTCCCCAAAATGATATCCTGACCACACACACTCAAACTCACTCACACTCACACTCATAGCCAGACACAAAACTGATCTGGTTCCTGAAGATGTAGAGTCAAGCACAAGTGAGTGGAAAACAGAAAAAAAAAAAAAAAAAAAAAAAAAAAAAAAAAAAAAAAAAAAAAAAAAAAAAAAAAAAAAAAAAAAAAAAAAAAAAAAAAAAAAAAAAAAAAAAAAAAAAAAAAAAAAAAAAAAAAAAAAAAACCACTATGTATGTGCATCAAAACATATATTGAAAGTGGGGAAGGAAGACACCCCCAGGCTGGCAAGAAGCAGGTTTATCAGTACCAGTACTGACTCAGCAGATTCATAATTAAAGAGCACCCCTACTAAGGAGTTAAGTATTTATATACACTTTATATGTACTGGTGTTCCCGGTGGGTTGTCACTGGTAGTGGTATATGGCCTGTCGTGCAAAGATAGAATGAGGAAGATTCAAGGAGAAACTCAGCACACAGCAATAAACTGTCAGTCACTCCTGAGCTGTTTATCTAGACCCCTGGACTGTATTTCTTAGGTCACTGTGCTCCAGCATATTTAGGCAATCACCTGATCATCATACTTCAGTATGAAATTTAATTCCAAAATATTGTTTTCACCTTCAGAGTAAGAAAATATAGGAAAACATGAACAGCTCAAGATTTTTATCCAGTATTGAATCTATAGTACATATTGGTGAAGTTAAGTATAAAATGACAAAACCATGAAAGCTAATGTGTACCCACAACTCATTTCAGTGGTTCATCTCAACTATTCCATATGAATTAATTTCAATTTAGAGCAAAATGTCAAGAGGAACTGGTTTATTTTCTATAAGGTGTTATGTTTGGTGCCCTTCAGCCTGTTAGGCCAAAAATAACTTAAAAATAAGCATTTTATTCCAATTTTCATGCAAAATTTTCCTCCAGTCTGTGCTTCCTGCAGTCCATAAAAGAATCATCAAAAGAAACAAAATGCTAAGACAACAGGTTCAGCAATTGTATGTATGATTTTATCCATTACTAACTCTGGGATGAGAAGTGGTACAACTCAAACAGAACATACAAGGCAAAAACGTACCCTAAATATAATTAAGAACCTAAAAAAAAGTACCTAAGATAGGGAGATGGGGAGAACAAACAAAAAGCATTTTCCTATACTCAGGCAAATGATAAACTGTAAGAATTAAAAATCCTGCATTTATATCTTAAAATCATCAAATGAATGCATTGAGGCAAACTGTAATGAAATTATTTTCCAAGTACACCATTTATAAGTTTATTATTGAAGGTTTTTAGTGAAAACTTTAATCATCATTACTTTTTAAAACTACTTGCCACCACAGTGCACCCACCACAACTCAGCACCCTCCCAATTTTTTTTTTTTTTTTTTTAAGAAACTAGGTCTCGCTATATTGCCCAGGGTAGTCCTGAACCTGTGAACTCAAGTGATCCCTAGCCTCAACCTCCCAGGTAGCTGGGATTTTTTCAAGATGAACGAACTGGCAAGACTGAAAATATTTCATTTAATTCTACTAATGTTTGGGGGGCATTATTTACAGATGTGTATTATAAAAAAAATCAGAAGCAAAAACAAATGATCCTGTCAAGTGTTCTCTGGCAGTGATGAGCTTGACTTGTGCAGGTGCTCCAGGAAGGATCTCATTATGGCCTGCTGCATGCCACTTTCTCACCCCTTCTGTGCTCAGAGAAAGGGCTAAGGCAAAGAACAAATCAATATAGGAATATGCTGAGATAAGGTACTTATTCTAATGACTCACCTTCATCCTTCCTCAATGTCCCTTCTTTTATAAAATCCCAAGTATTTTGTCTTGATTGACTGAGATTTAATATTACTATACCAAGGCCTGAATGAAATACCTGGTTCATTTGCTTTTTCATTATATTAGAATTCAACTTTCCAAGTAGAGTTTATGTAACTTTGAAAGAGGATTAAAAGTCTCTTGCTTGGCCAGCCTTACTCAACTACAGTTTTTGGTGAAACCCAGGAGCCTAAAAAATGTAAAATTAAGCAGGACTAACTTAAAAACATCAAAATCCATTGTTAAATTTTGGAAATACCTTCTTTCAAAAGTGACGCTACCAATCAAATCGATTTCATTTAAGTTATTTATAAAGTAAATCACTATATCACAAGGAAGTCATCTATAGCCCACAGTTTCAAAAAATCATATGTGCCCAATTATAATATTTAAGCAACTGTTTCAGTTACTTGAAATTTAAATTATCTTAACAATTCAAAATCTGTCTTGATTTTAGCATGATAAAAATCTCTTAACAGTCACTTTAGAAAATAATTCTGCAGGGCATGAAGATGATGCTGCAGATACAGTATCCATGAATCACACAGTTGAGTTTTATGTCCTAAAACAAATGACTGAATCATCCAGTCTCCTCCACCTTCCCTGAAATCATCCTGAGATGATGACAAGAGCAAAGTAAATGAAGCACAGAGGGAAAGATAAACCAAGAAGGAAAATGTCACTCTTTCAAGTTTGTCCTCACCAGTTCTATCCCTCTATGATCAGGCAAAGAATTTCTCTCTTCCAAACATACTCCACTGCAGCCATGCAATTTACTAAAATGCAAGTATGCACATGCCATATCTGACACATTCCCAATTCCTGCATAGTAAACCTAGGTAAATTCTGTGTTCACTGTGCTGGTCTCTATATTTGCATAGATAGAGAATACATAGAAATATATTTCACACATTTAATATAAGTCTAAATAAATCTTGACACATATTAAGTACCCTTGAAGCACTTGTTGAATGAAACCATAAATGCGAATTGGTATTTTTGTGGTGATTACCTCCATTTGACTGGAAATTGCTAGATTTCTACTAGGCATACAATTTGAAAAACCACACAGACTCCACTGACAAATGTATCATCTGTCTCAATCATCGTTAGATTTGTCCACGTTTATTGTTCCATTTTAATAAGACTTCATGTCCTCAAGAGCAGGAACTTTTATTTGTCCAGAATCCCTTGCACAGTGTAATATTCAACGTACAGATCCAGGACTCAGATAAGGTATGTGACAAGCTTTCATGTTTCAAGGCCCAGAAGAGTTCAACACTCTTTCCAATGTGCCACACATACCAGGAGTTAGTCCTGAGCTGAATTCCCTTGAGACAGTATAAGAATGTCCTCTGTACATGCCTAAAACACAAGTTTTTAAGCTTTCATATTGTGAAAACAATAAGCTGGGTTGGGGCTGGTAAGTTTATTGGTTCATAATTTTTTCAAAGTTTGTCAATATTAACCAAATGAAAAGGCAATATTCAATAAGGAAATCAAATGTCCCCACAAGGTAGGACAAGAAAGTAGCTAAGATGTCCATGTGGATAGCTTTGCATTGGCTGAAATTACCTAACATAGGAAACTCATTTGAAAGGGAAGAAACTGTATGCTGTCAAACATTAATAAAGAGGTAAAAAATGATATTTCACTAATAAAAAAAATAAGTTAAAACTATAGATAGCAAAAAATAAGTTTCACTCCTAGAAAGAAAAGGTTATTTCTAACAACTTTAACCTGACAGAATTTTCATGGTAAGGTCCTCTTCGTGGATTTACAGATACTCAAGTGCCCAAAAGACTGAGAGAGAAGACCTTAAACCAGCTGTATCTGGTGAAGACAAGCAGAGAATCCAGAAGGACACCAAGGTATAAGATTAAGATGAGTCAGACAGACAACACAGGGGAGCAACAGGGGGTAAGGATATAAACTACTATAAATTCACATGTAAATTAAATCCATTATTATGTCAAAGGACTGCCGGAGTAGGGCAGGTTGGTTAGAATCTTTCCTAAACAATAACTTGTAAAGCCCTCTTCAGCCAGTGGGAATTGAAATTATAAAATCCTACCTCCAACTGATTGCAAAAGTCACCACTTGAATGGAAATGCCTCCCCGTGAGTCCTAAAGACCCAGCATAGAGTGTAGTAACTCTGAAGTATGGGTCTCCTGGGGACAGAGTACTGGGGGTGCCTTAAGGAGAGAGCCTCAACAAGCACTTCCTTCACTAAACAAAAGGGAAAGCATGTGTCCTTTTAATGAAATTTTCCCAAATGCCCTGTTCCCTCCTCTATCCTTTCCAAGGTTTTCTATGCCCAGTCAGGTTCTACAGCTGGGCTTTCTAATATAGAAATCAACAGCTACAAACAGGCCTGAACTGAATACCAATGTTATCTTTTTCAATGTAAGTCTAAATGACCAAATGCAGTTAATAGAAAACTTTCCATTTTGTTTGGAAATACCTGAATCTGCTTTTCCAGTATTTCTCAGTTTATTTTCACTTACAATAATTTATGCCACAGTTACTGTGTACTAGATTGTATTCTAACGACTACAAAAATTACTCCATTAATGTAAACATACGCCAAGTGTTCCTAATGAAACTGGAACATCTACATAGAGATGTACTCTAAGTATAAAATCCCAGATTTCAAAGACTTAGTTGGTATAAAAAAAAATAGTAAAAATCTCATTACTGACTTAATATTGATACCTGCTGAAATGGTAGCACTTTAAATAGATTCAATTGAAAAGAATGTATCAAATTAACTTAATTCTAATGGTGATCTATTTATAAACTGACATTAATATATTATTTATTAAAATAACTATTACTAGGCCAGGCATGGTGGCTCGGGCCTGTAAGCTTCAGCCTATGAAGCGGCAGGGACTAGGGATCACAGTTTGAGTCCCGCCTGGGGCCCATAGCAAGACCTGGTCCCAAAAAAACAGCTGGGCGTGGTGATGCGCGCCTGTAATCCCAGCTACCTGGGAAGCTGTGGCTGGGGATTGCTTGAGTCTGTGGTACCCCAGGCAATGAGAGCCTGCGGTTCCATGGGCAAAAATAGCGAGACCTAGTCTAAAAAATAATAATAAAATAAAATAAAATAACTATTACTATGTATTAAACCTGTTTTATATTATTGTTTTTAAGTAGCTACTAGAAAAAACTGAAAATACATGTGACTCACATTCTGGTATACTGGATAGCACAACTCTAGAGATTCAAATCAATATAACTTTCAACTTCAAAACTCTTTTTTAGGGAGTTTTAATAAATAATTTAATTAATAAATACAAATAGACTTCTTAATTTTTTTGGTGCATGGTTTTCTCTGGCAGTCAGATGAAATCTATTGATGCTTCTCAGAATGATATCTATATGATTATATAATAATAAACATATAGTAATATAATAATAAAACATTAAACAATAAAGAGGAAACTACTAGCTAACAAAATACTAGAGTAAATTTATAATTATGTTTTTTGTTAATTAGGTACTGATAATAATGTATAGGTATGTTTAACAACTAGTACAATTTCTAAGTAGTGATAAGCATAGAAGACACTGTATTTAGGTTTCTGAGATTTCTACTCATGACAGTCATGTTATTGTGTTTACGCTGCTGTGGTTTGCTGCCTATGTGCATAATTAAAGGAAATGCTCAGTTCAGTTACGAGTGAAGAAAAATGTAAGTTTAAGCTTTCACCTCACTCAAATGTATCCTGATTTCTATCCATAGCCCCCCTGAGGGAATTGTGTGAGCTTCCAGTAAAGAACAGTTTTAATACCTAGTGAATTCCTGAAACTATTTGTCATAAGGGACCCTCATCCTTGGGATGTCATTTTACCTTGGCTCATTCCAGTTGATTTGGAGTTCATGACTCACAATTCCTGTTTTTGACCACAACCAAACCAATATTATAAGGAAGTGCTTGTTCTTGTTATTTTCCTGATACTTTTGTTCTTTAAAGAGAACAGAATGAGCAATAAGGAATATATGATTAAAAGGAAAAAGAAAATTAAAACTACCAAAAAATATTCTGCAACAAGAAAGATCACATAAATTTCATTGGCACTTCACATAGATAATATTTCTCAGTTATTTTCATTTACAAACACATCCACAAAAGTTATTATGTACTAGGTTCTATTCTAATGACTACAAAAATTAACTCCTTACAGCTACCTACCAGGAAGTAAGAAGTATTGATACAAGCCAAAGGAACTCAAACTGGCCTACAAAGGTAAAATCAGTACTAGAAAGCTAAGTAGCATGATCAACCATGTCTGAAAAAAATCACACCTTTACCCAGGATAAGGAATAGACCCAGAAAGGAAAAAGATCAAAGGGCTAAGCATGAACAAACAACAGTAAGAATGGAGGTAGAGAGACCACAGAGGGCATTGTGGTAGGGACTATTCCCACAGGATCAAAAATCATACAATCATACATTGTAAAAAATCCAAAAATGAAATAAAATATTTCAAAAAAATTAACTCCTTAATCCTTAAAATAACCCTATGAGTTGAGTATTATTAGCATTATCCCCTTCTTGCAGATGAGAAAACTGAGGTTTAGTGCCAAGTTGAGCAGTCCCTCAAGGTCAGGTGAATTTCCCACAATGTCCAGTTAGTTGCCTTAGGTATTTTCAGTGAGAGAGCAGTATCCAACAATGGAGGCTTCCAAATGAACAAAGGTTATCATCACCTTCATTCCCTGTTTCTAAATCATTTGATGAAAAATTAAACCTGGATGAGGTAAGGAGAGCAACCTTTATTCCTTCTGGTCTATCCACAAACAAGTTTCAAAATTAAACCAAATGCTTTCTTTGTCTATGAGGAACAATAAAACTCTGTAGTCAATTCTGGGTCTGGTATTTTTTCAGCTCTTATCTAAAATATGTTCCAGGAGAATCTAGGCGCAGTTGATAAGCCAAGTTTCAGCTTCACCACAAGAGCTTAAGAGAGATTACACACATACTCAGAACTTAACCAGCAGGAGAACATAGAAATATCAGTTCCTCAAGGTCCAGTCTCTGTTGACATTCTGTTGCTAGGGCTGAGCAAACCCAGCCTATGTCAGCAGCTCATCGGTGAGGTTGCATTGGAGAAACCAGCCCTACAAGTGTTTCTAGGGAGGCAGGTGTACACCACCACATTCTTTCCTCTTGTGAACAAATAAAGGTTTGTCTCCCTAGTGTGCAGGGCTCATTGAGTCGGATAAGACTCTCTCACTATAATCTCAACGAAGGAACATTTTAGCCAGCTGTCATTCAAGAGCACTGAAAGCAGAGTAGCTTGGGATGCCAACCCCTAAAAGAAAATAGATAATGTTACAATAACATTTACTTAGAAAGACAATGTTTGTTAGGTAAAATTTCACTACAACAAGAATCCCTAGGGCAGATAGCATCAATAAATATTCGTGGCTGTGAAAACTTACTGCTACCTTTTCAAAGGTTCCATGAACTGATTTAAAAGCATCATTTTCATGTGGCTGTGTGAACCATCCCTTTCTGAAATGATAGAGTCCCAATGGAAGCTATAATATCAAATAAAATGACTTCATTTCCTCCAGAGAAATACTTTTACCTCAAACCCCACTCTCCAGCACTCCAAACACTCAGGACTCCAATATCAGGGGGCAAAATGTCAGGTCTAATAGGCCTGGATCGTTCTCAAATTAACAACCTTGGGGGAATAATCCTATAAGAAAATACTTTCAAGATTTGGGGTAATAACATTTTTGGGCCAGATGAGAATTGAGTTTGCACTTTTTCCCTAAAAAAAAAAAGTCTCTTAAGTCATTGGTTTCCCACAGTTTTTCTCAGAAGCTACTTTGTGGGAAAGAAAGCCAGTTCCTAGGCAGCAAGCCAGTTAGAACTGCATTGCTCTAAGAGAAAGCCAGTCCCAGCAAGGCTGGGCTAGAAGGTTGGCTCTTCCCAAGGTAGTTAATTTTTTACTAGGTAGAACTATAGGTACTAACATGGAAAAACATGATAGTGTCACGAAGAAGCAAGATACACCAGGGAGCGAACTGCAGAATTCTAGGTCTTCACATGACATAGGAGAGGTGTGTCATGTGGTGAGCCAGATGTCTCTGGAGAGAAGGTCTGGGGATCACTGTGGAAATAGGGGAACAAAGGCCAGATTGTGATTAAGGAACTAAACTGCTTTCCTTTGAACACCAGCCTTGCCATGCATTGCATGAGCAACATTAGGTAAGTTTTTTGCATATTCTCAGCCTCTGTTTTCCCTCTGGAGTTTAGCAATGTAACTCAGAGTTATTGTGAAGATTAAATGAGCTGATACATGCCAAGATCACTAAGTTAGTGCCACTTGTTATTATTTTCTCAATTCTCCCATTTTACTTATAACACTTGGCATTTTTAACATAATTTTCATAGCATAGGATAACATTTTTCCATGGAGAGAAAAAAGATTTGAGGTTGAGGGAAACTAAGGAATCTTCGAATCACAAAGCTGATAAGAGCAATGTGAAGGAGGTGTGCACAGCTACTGTGCAAACTCAGAATCTGGTCTACTACTTGGCTTTTCTGTCCTTGCTTTCTCTTAAGAGAGGGGGAGGGGGGAAGAGAGAGAGAGAGAGAGAGAGAGAGAGAGAAGAAATGGGGGCCTCAGGAGTGGGGAGGGGAGGACAAGTCTGAACTACTTACCAATGAAAATCCACCAGCTCAAATTCCTGGAGGCAACCAGATGTAGCTACCCCTCTCCTAACCTGTTGATCTGGTCTGCACCTCAGTTTTAGCTAAGTCTCCCCTGGAAGGTCAAATGAAGTGAGTTACACTGCACTTAGAGACAAGCTACCAACCAGGCCATCTGAAATTTAGCTCAATTGTCTTTGAAGAGTCTTTCCTACAGCTGAGAAAGAGGAGGCAGGATGAATCAGGGTGACAGAGGAAGAAAGGAAATCCACCCATAAAATTCTTTTCTACTTTTTCACCCTTGAAATAGCTCACAATTCACCTCAAAAGCAAAATTTATCTTGTAGTTCTTATATTTCTGTCCATCACATTCATTTTTGGAATTGCTATGGCTCTCTTTCAAATATCAGGATGAATGACAGTCACTGATTGTTTAAAATGCCACCCTTGGTCACTGGGCAATAGTGGAAACAGAAAAAACAGCAGTGCAGCGCTGCCAGTCACAACATTTACAGTGCTAGAGTGCTTTGTTTGTTTTCAGTGGAGGATGCAGAGAGTCGACAAAGGAAAAAACAAAACTCCTCTATGTCAAAACACAAGTTGAAGATGATTTCCTTCTCACTGCCCTGTGTCAACTGCATACAAATCCAGAGCAGCCCAAGGCCCAGAGTGTTTATGGGTCTGTGGAGCCATAAACAAGTCGTCCTTCAAAACAACACAGAGGCACCAGCACATCAAACAAACAAGGTAGTTCCAGAAAGGATATATTAGGTCTTGACGTCTGATGCTCTGAAGTGAAATAACTTTGTTTCCCCTAAAAATAAACTAAAATAAATATAGGAGTGTCCCAAAGCAGAGGAGTCAGTCACTTCTTCCTGTGACTCACAGCGACCTTATAACATCTTTTTTATAATGACTATGGGTCAAGAACTAAGGACTTTTTGGTGTATTGACTCATGTGTTCTTCTAATCAACACTAAGAAGACTTTAAAATTATTCCCATCTTCCATATAAGGAGACTGAGACCCACAGAGATTAAATAACTTTGGAGGTTAACAGGGTTTTGGACCCTGACCTCTTAAGATTCTGGTGACTAAAAAGACTGCCCTCCACCATTCAGTTAAGGACTCACCAAGGGTTTGAAAGAAACTCTTGCAGAGCTATTGGTTTCTAAACCTCGGTTTCACTTACATTCAAAAAAAAACCACCCAGGCACCATAGGGATGTATTTGAAAAATTTAAAACAAGTTTACTTTTAAATGAAAGATTGGCAATACCAAGTGCTAAAGAGAATGTTAAGCAACAGAAACTCATATATTACAGCTGGTGGGAACTAAATAGGAACAGTCACCTTGGAACACTGTTTGGATTTATCTACTGGAATAAGATGAATGCACATCTAGGACCTGATTCTACAGGTCACTCTGGAATACATGTGCATCAAGAGACATGACAGTAACATTTGTCATAATAATTCCAAATTACAAGCAACACAACTATGTAAATGTCTTATCTTCATGTCCTAATACTATGCAAAAAATGAAAATGATTTACTGTAGCCTATACAACATGAACCAACTCAAGAAAAATGATGAGGAAATGAAGTCTGATATGAAAGAATACATAATGAATTCACCTATTTATACAACATTCCAATATAAGCAAATCTCATTGGGGCTAGATGTCAGGACAGTGTTTACTTTTGGGGAGGGAGCAATGAGTCCAAAAGGGAGTTTCTTGGTGGTTATCATATAGTAGGTTGAGATTAAGCTGGTGTTACCCAGTTGGTGTCACCAAGTTGAGTTTACTTTTTGACTATTCATTCAATACATATTTATGATTTATGTGATTTCTTTTTTCCGATTACCTTTCTCTATCTCCCCTCCAAATAACAAGTAAGGGAACTTCATAAAACCTTGAGATCTAAAACAGGTTTTCAACACTTGCACAGGAAATGTAAGACATTCTAAATAGCTGAAGTGTCTTAAACATACAGGAAGAACTTTGGAGAAATCATTTCAGCAGTATTTTAAACTATATGCACACTGAATAAAAGATCTTCCTATTATGACATCAAAGAATCCACATGCAATCCATCTCAAGAAGATTAGATACAAATGGTGTCCAGGGTTTGAAACTCTAACTCTCCTGTGGCAACTGTAAAGTCATTTGGTCCTTTACGCAAAATACCTCAAGCAAGAATAAAATTTAAGCATTCTTTGTGACAGAAACTTAACAGTAAGGGAGTTATCCTGGTCTTAAATGTCCTCCACAGTGAGGCAATCTTACTTCCAATAAAGAAGATAATAGGGGCCCATTACAATGAGGTAAAAAGACAGAGCCTATGGTCCTAATGAGCTTTGTCCATACTAAGTCCCCTGGCCAGAAGTGAAAAAATTCTAAAGCTTCTCACATCTGCCAATACATAAATAATGTTTCAAACTCTCCAGAAGTCTCTGAAAGGCATGGTAGTCCTAAAAGAGATAGACACTGGGATTCTGAAATGTTTTTCCTGGGTCCCTTCACTTGGCTACCTTTCAGAAATTTGTCAAGCTCCCCACTCTGGAGTTTTTCCTGATCTCCCTTTCCCTGGTGTTGGGCCCATTTGTCTTCTACTCCCTTAGAATGTTGCCCCTTTCCTATTAAACCTTTAGAGAAATTGTGACTATGCGTTTTTTCTACAATTTTGGCAAAGTACAACCTCTGTGCATAGTAGGTGCTCTAAAACCTTTTAATGAATAAATGCATGCATTCTCTTTTTAATACAAACAATAACATCAGGTACAATATCTCTGTGTTCTTTTCAAACCAACAGCAACAGCCCAATAATGCTTCAGGAGTGATCTAACCTCACCCCAGATGAGCTTTTAAAGACAGTCAAATTGGTTTCCCTTTAAGCCTGGAATCCCCATGTGGAAGAGCGCCCAGAAAGCATTGCCTAGAAAAGGAGAAAGTGATGTCTAGACAATTCTGCCTTAGTCTTCACTGGGAAAACCTCCAGCTGTTTCACTGAACCTTATATAACCATGTCATAGTTCACATTTCACAGATTCTTCATGAGGGTTTTGACATTTCTGGTGAAGAGAGCTGGGGGAAGAGTGGGCAGACATCTTCTTTTGAGTGGTTTCTAACAACCTGATAAGTACAAGCAGTTTTAAGAAGACTATGCTGTCATGGGCTTAGTGGTTGCCAAACAAAAAGGGGCTCTATCCTAAGGAGTGACTCAAAAGGCTTTTTAAAAAAAGTGTCCATCATAATTTAACTACAGTATTTTATTCTACAACCGGGGGGGGGGGGAATCACAGAGGCAAAAATTCCCCAGTGTGACACCGGAATTAAGAATCTCACTGTCCACAGTAAGAGACATAAGACTGCCTGTGCGGAGAACTGTGGCAAGAGGTGAACCCTTTATGCCTTTGCCCACTTTGGTTTTCCCACTACTTCCTAGAGTTTCCTCCTCCTTCCCCCTATGTGACCACAAAGAAAAAAATGAGAAATTAGTCCATATGTTCCAATTATATGCATATTATATGCATTCCTTCCTTGTCTATTAATAATCCACCACCCTGACTTTCTGAACCCTGTCTCTTCAAGCTATTGGTGGGCAGGAATTCATCTGTCTTTTCCATGAGACAGGCAACAAAGAGCTCGTACCTGTGTGAGGTCTGCAAATATTGATAGGCTAAATAGATAAGTGAATTAGGCTCTTTTTATGCTTTGAAATGCCATGCGATCCCAGAAGAGCCTTTTAAACTTCCATGACATCAAGCCTCTAGGGACAAGGAGGAATGGGGTTATCACGGCATCCATCTGGCTTAACCTTACATCACCATTTCTACTGCTGAGATAGATCAGGAGTAGGACACATAAGCCCTGGCCTCTTTGCAGTCAAAATCTGTAGAAACAAAAGTCACTCTGAGCTGAGTACTTATTCAGCATGCATTGTACCTCACCTCCGAACTGTACTCAGTGATTCAGTCCGTACCTTCCTGGGGAAATGTTATTATGGTTATTGTCAACCCAAGCTGCTTACGCAACACTGAACATATATAAGTAAATTGTACAGTTAGAAATGAATTAATGACTGGAATCTTGTAGATTTTCTATGTAAATTAAGAAAATATACAAAACACATTAAATGCTGAATAATAGTTTGTGCATTATACATGACTGACTTTAACAGCAGAAATACCTTTCATTGTGAGCTATGCAGTTATCTTGGAAAATAATATAAAAATGGAGCTCTTAATCTGGAGATAGATTGAGACAAGCAAGGTTTAGAGCCTCCACGGTGCCTCAAAAGGTACTTTATGAAAACAGGTATCATGTCCAGCACAGTCAAAAGCTAAACATGTACTGCAGAACTATATCCATCCATGTAATTTATTTTATATGTTTAAAAACACAGGATTTTCAAAAAAAAACAGACTCCATTGCTCAGCTTCTAGACCTTCCTGCTCAGCCTCCCTTAATACAGTGCCTGCTAAAAATCGTGGAAGTTCCACTTTCCAAGAAAAAAGTAGCATACCTCAAATTGCTTGCGTAGAGTGAAGACCTGTGACTCCACCTGAGCAATCACCTAAGTTGATACAAAAGGTCCTGTCTCCAAATGGGACAGATTCCTTGTTGTGGCATAATATTAAAGAGGATGGTTTTTTTCCACTATCTTATATCAGCAGCTTCAGGATAGGTAGTAAGCACTTTCAGCATGTCTATTTCATGAACTCTACTCTGAACTATAGTATTCAAGTTTATTCATGTTTTCCCAACAGTTACATACATGTACACATATATATGCATACATAGACACATGCAAGAGCACACACACTAATGCAAATGTACTTTCTGACTCAGTTATTTGGAAAGATGAGTTCTATTACATCAAAAATCTTAATTAAAAAGTTATAACACAAAAGCAAAGAATTATGTTTATCTCATGAGTATGTAAAAGGAGAACATTAAAAGAATATCAAGTTTCTTATTAAATACTGCATGTAAAATAATGAAGTAATTTGTTCTCAGGATTTAGTTACAATAATGACAACCCAATGTAGAATGGACAGTGGACAGTTTAAAAGATTTCCATGATATTTTATAATAATATTAAGACAAGCCAGCCCTACGTCAAACCCTCTGACAGGTACTAATTTATTTAAGTCTCATGTGAATCTGGCAAAAAGTCTAAAACTCCATAAGGGCAGAAAACTTTGCCTGCTTTTGTCACCTTTTTCTCTCAAGATCAGTGCCAGATCTGTTACAGCACATTCAGTAGGTACTAATAAAATTTGTTGGTTATAAGTCAATGTTTTTTCCATATGTTATACAGAAATAGCCCATACAGTTTTAGTAACTTGTCCAAGATCACAACTTATCCAAGTGGCCAAGTCACGTTTCCAAGAAAAGGCAGTGGAATTCCCAAATCCAAGCACTGAATCATTCAGAATCGTCTAACATGGCCTTCAAAGTGTTAACATTGACTCTCATCACAACACATCTTTGCAAGGCAACTATGACACCCTATCATGCAGTGTGAGAAACACAATTCCAGTCACTACCCCAGTAACTGCCCTGCCCATGTCTTCTATCCTTCCACTATATTTCACAGTGTCCCTCTATCCCCCTGAAGAGAGTTAGAGCTTGAGAGAAGCCAAACACTGACCTGTTGGTAGGTACCAAAGACCACAGGTGTTGAAGGAAGTCATTTCCACAGTAATACTTTATCATCCTAGGATGAACTGCCAGGTTCTTACCAGTGAGTGTCTTGTTCTCTTTCAAGGGTAAATATCTTGCACTTTTTCCTCCATTCCTGACTTCAGGTTATTTAGAGATAACTCAGTTCTCAGATTTTTTGCACAGCTGCATACCTTTAATGACCTAAACAGAATTCCTAAAAATTCATACAAATCCTCAAACTTAGAGTGGATTCTCTTTCAGGGGGGCTCACTGAGAACACCACTTTTTGAAGTCCCACTGCTTTGAGAAGTGATCAAGTCTAACAGATAGGCAGTGCCAATTTCATGACTGTTCAGCCACTAAAAAATGCAAAGATTTTTCAGTGAGAAGTTGGAACATCTGCATCTAAGTCATCTATTCTGGGTGCTGATGATACCAAGGACCATTTCATGAAAACAAGGATGCTTGGCCAAAGCCCCAAGGCACAATCAGCCTAGCTTTAAAACCCTCCAAAGAGGTTAGAACCTACTGTATTCATTTCCCTTAGCCAAGAAACGGATGCAGTGTAAAAGATTTTCCATTGCACATCTCTGAAACAGATGCAACTATCTGATAAATGTTCCTCTGCTCAGAGCATCAGTGTCAACGGAAACTGGACAGATGAAAGACCAGAAGATTTGTCTGTATTTAAGAAAACTGTCATTTGCATTCCAACCTCATTACTTTAGCAAATCTGAGCAGTTATGCCATTTTAGTCTGTTGTCCCATTTTAGCTTTAAAAAACAGATAAAACTATTGCTAATGTCATTAAATGTTTTAAAGTGAAAACTTTGCATCACTTCTATAAGGAGACTTAAGAGTCTACTGCCACAACAATAAAGTAACTCTCAAAACAAAACGAAAGCAAAATGATGCCATTAAAAATGACAGCCTCTCAATTAGAAAGGGAGATGAACCAATGTGAAGAGGTGCCAACACATATTAGCACCTAGAATTAATGCAAGAGGGGAAAGGACTGAATCTGAATAAGACCAGAACTCAAATGAGAAAAGAAAAGCTGAAGAAGTACACTAGTTCAGCATCCTCCTTTCTGCTGGGTGCACACATAACACAACTTACAGTAGACCATTTCTCAGAGACAGGTAAAAAAGCTATCAAAGCCACAAACTTCATTCTGATGCAACCAAAAGGGGCTTCTCTGCACAACATCCAGGTCTGTGGGATAGATAGTAATGATTTTTTTTCCCCACCCAGATTTTGGACAGCCTGACTAGGAATGTTTTTTCGAGCATCTGAGATGTTAAACAGTTGACAAATGAGGGCACTGCCAAAACACCCTAAGGTAATTCCTACCCAGCTAGGTCAGCCAGCGCTCCAGACAGCAAGAAAACCAGAAATTGAAAATGCTAATGGAAAGAAAGTATTTTAACAAGATACACAACATAGCAAGGTGTTCTTTCTTCTGCAAGACTGACCTTCAATAGCTCCAAGTCACACCAAAGTGATAAAACTTTAGATTCTTATACCATTTTCACAGAGTTCAGAAGAAGGTCTTTCCCAGCCTGAGAAATCTTTGCCACCTTATACTATACTGATATTTCTCCTTCTTGAAATTAAAAGAGAAAAGACAGAGGCTGATTTCACTATGAGTAGTGAAATCAGAGAAACTGATAAAATCCCATCACTGCCACTGTCTAGTGGCATGAGTACATTGAGGCCTAAACTGTTTATTTGGGGGAGCAAACAGTACCATGTCCACAATACAGGTACACAAGTGCTTCACCCTCAAAATCTATGAACTCTATTAACTTACTTGGTTTTTAATTAAGATTAATTTAGCACCTTATTTCACATATAAAATTGTTATTATTATAACTGCTATTTTAAATGTGATGTATGAATTGATTACTGCTTCACTCAAACTCCCCAAACCCCCAGATGTTAAAACTATTATTATTTGCATTTTACAGACTAGAAGTCTGAGGCACAAAATGGTTAATAACTCGCCCAAGGTGACAGGGTTAATGAACAGCTGCCAGGTTTCAAATAAGGTAACCTGGCTCCATAGCTCATATCCTAAACACTCATATGCCAGTGCACCTCTAAAATGCCAGTGTGATACCACTATGAACCCAAGAAGATGAGTAGACCTATGCCACAAAACAAATACAATAAAATGTTTATATCATAATCTATTAGCAGGCATATGGATGTTTACTATAAACTCTGCCAACTTTGCTGCATGTTGAAATTTCTGTATAATAAAGTGTTGAGAGAGAGAGAGCTCGGCTTATCAAAAAATGCTCAAAAACAGAAGAGTACTGAAGAGAGGAGTTGCCAATAATGTCATGGTGAGAGGAATTTTTCAAGTGCCCCAGTTGAACTCTAGGGGTCACAGAATCAAGTTAAAGATTTTCCTTAGGGGGAGGGGGGGCAAAGAAAGAGAAATGAGTGGGCGGGAAGTCTAGGTCCTCTGCCAGCTTAGTTGGAGAAATCACCTCCCCAGCAAAAACACTAATGGCAATACCAAGCTAAACAGCCCAAAGGAAGGTGTTCCTTGTCCATGCTACTATCTCTACCTTTAATTGCTGGCGAGCACCTAGGGCAAGTGAACAGATTTTGCATTCTTCAGCACTACAGATGAATCACTTTCGGCTTTAAAAAGCCTCCCAGGGAATGAAAGGGAGGGAATGGGGGAGAACGGGATGTCACCTAGAGGAGTCAGCAATAAAGGAGGGTGAAGGAGTGGGCGCTTATAGCACTGCTTACCCCTGCCAGGGAGATTTCAGCAGTGCTCACAGAGGGAAGAATTTGTCTTTCAAGAAGGCACCCACCCATTTGTTACACAAACTTCGATAACATAAACCTTTCAACTGAAAGCCTCGCAGCTTTTAGACTAGGTCTGGGGGTAGGAAGAAGACTGAAGACAGAAATGGGAAGGAAAAGATGGTATGGAAATAAATGGAAGAAATTTTAGGGACATCTATATATATACAACCAGCAAAAGTAAAAATTGGTACATCCTTTTAGAAACTGAACTTGATAATAGGTAATAAAAAATCCACCTGCCTTTTGAATCAGAAACTACACTACTGGGATCATGTTTTTTATAACTACAATTATATGTGCATAAAGATCAAGGTACAAGAATATATTACTCACTGCAGCATTATTTGCAAAAACAAAAATCTGGAAGGAAACGTAATACTCGTCAGCAGGGGACTGGTTAAATGAATTATGTATGGAACACTGACATGAAAGTGAACTCGAAGTCCCTGAAAAAAATGAAGCCAATCTTGGCACTAATGAAAGAGAGCTCCAAAATAAAGTTGCAAATATTAACTGTCAATAATAAAGAGCAGAAACCGATATATACATACCAAAAATACATAAATTAAATGTATGTGTATACATACATATATATGCATACATTTTCTACATTTGTCTATGTATTTACTTAGAAGGAGGGAAAGGGAAGATGAAAATGTATGCCCTTTTTGTATATATATATGCAATTTCTAGTACAAATAACCAGGAACGGTCCATCTGGGAAAACTTGAGATGTCAGGAAATCAAAGATTCCTCACTCTATAACCTTTTGTACTGCTTGAATTTTTTATTGCACATATATTCCTTATTCACTTTAAATAAAAGAATATACACATGGATATGCTAAACTAGATCACTAAAATGATTTTTTTAACGTAGCTTCACAGTATATTTATTGTATTTGTTTGTAAATCTGTACTCATGTATTCCTAACATGACTATGCCAATTAGTGGCATATTCTAAAATTCTTTACATTTGTGTAGGACTTTACAGTTCACTTTCATATTCACCATTTACTCTTGTTTAAAATTTCTAGGACAAAAATATCCCACTCCCATGGACATTCTGTCAAAGATTTAAGTAATAAAATCAAGGTTGAAGTTGTCCACTTTTGGAAATGATGTTAATTCATGTAGTTTCCAAATGATTGAAAGGGTTTTCTTTAAAATCACAGGTCTCCTCTTTAAACACATGCAGGCAATCTAGTCCATCCAGGTGTTGCAATGCAAAAACCCTGAGATGTTGCCTCTGCATGCTGAGATAAGATTTTCAAAAGGCATTTTACTAACGGACTCTGGCTTCCAGTAAAAACATGTAGGACTGAGAGTATTACCAGCCAAGAGTCCACTTGTAAAATATGAGACCCCAGAGTGTTTGCTTTTTTAAGACAATGTTTGATTCATGGGGATGTGAGTTTATTTAGAATTTATTCATAACACCTCCGTGAGCTTCCTGCAACAGGGTAGCTCCAACATGTTAGATACTTCACAGAACTACTCGCAAAGACTACAACTCTAAAAGGGAGGACTGCTATATGATGTACAATATTAGAAATATTCAGCACAAAGTTAAACCCCAATTCAAAATAATTTAAGTGAA